>JAFIRS010008868.1:0-13913 GCA_018342105.1 Gonioctena quinquepunctata | reverse complement strand
AATTTTTGGAAGAAAAGACATAGTAAGACTGTATGAAAAATATAGATTATTTCACCTTATAAAAATACACTCACTGAATTGAGAAACTTCTCGTACTCTGTATTCACTCTGATGATATTATCTAACATCTGATTTCTCATCAACGACTCCACACATTTTTATAAGAGGCATCCCCACTCCATTTCCAGTAGATGGGACTGTGAAGGTCATTACGCACTTGAGCATCAACACACTCATCAATACTCGCAGTTCACTCTTAGCTCTCTCACAGGATGAATGCCCTCCTCGCTTGGAGAGTGCAAGGATTCATGAAGGTCATGATCACACATAATATGTATGCCTACACCACAGCTTCAGTCAAGGTCAAACAAACATCGAGATCAAATCTTTTGGTTGCCGAAACAATCCCAACATCAAAACTCAAGGTCAAATCTCAAAGTCAAAACTTAATGTTATGGATCTCAAGGTCATATTCAAGGTCAAAACTGAAGTCGAATCTCAAAGTCGACCAAACCCAATATCAAAACTCAATGACAAATCTCAAAGTCAAATCTCAAGGTCAAACACACACACATTGCACACCTGCAACTATTCAAGGTCACACGTGACGTCATAGTGGTGGGGGGAGAGCCAGAACCGGCTTAAATCTCCTACTCGCCCCTCCTGTTACCCCACCCGACGCATTAACTGACCACGTGGCAATGCGACACAGCGCAGAGCACGACTCATTCTTGCCGAGCCGTGGTTGCGAAAACAAAAGACCGTGACAATTATTACCTTTTGAAACATGCCGCCTATTTACACAATCGCAGAGAAAGTACAATAGATTCCGTTATTGTTTGGCCCAAAATGGTGGTTTGTTCAAACATTTAATAAAATAATTCCGTACACAAAATATTCAATTTGGTTTGTCTTTTCTTGTAAATATTTTTTTTCTCTCCATTCAAGAAATAATTGTTTTCCTGTCAGAAATCAGTTTTTTGTTCTTATTGTCTTACAGAAATATCGTTTGCTTTTGTTTGAGAATTCTATTTTATTTTCGCGGTCACCACGGCACTAAAGATATTTTGATCTACCTGTCGTCCGACAGATTAAATTGAATCAATGATTCAGTTTAAATTGTTCGAATTATCTGAAGTGAAATTATCGTCAATAATTCTTCTTCATTGCAGCGCATACGCTCTCCCGACTGCTGCTGGTATGATACTGACGTCCTGAGCTGACCGCCCTGATTCTCCTATCTCTGTGTCGTGACGTAAATATCCCTTCCTCGAGCGAGTCGAGGAGAAATTATAATGCTCTCTCAACATATGGCAAGCTATTCTTTACGCTCTCATGAAACCACCATACCCAAGATAAATACTTTCCAATACTGTATAATGATAAAAAAAAAATTTGTCTTTTAAGCTTTCGATTAGAGACTTTCATGAAACCCTTCAAGTTAATAATGTCTAGCTTTCATAATTTCCATGAGGAAGATCATTCGTGTAATTGACAATTTGTAATTTCTTTATCTATCCTTTGATAGCGAGTTCCAATTGATAATAGCAACTCTTATCATTTCAAAACCATCCACGGATCGAAATTAAACTGAATCTGACGTTTGATACTCGATATTGTCATGCCTTACGAGTTTACTCGTTCACTATTTCCATCAATCAATGAAGATTATTATTACATAGATTCCCGATGGAAAAACAAACGTTAGCGGAAATTGATGAATGAGTTCAGGATACGGAAGTCATCAGAACTGATGTAACACAATTACCAGAAAAATAAAATAATAGTCAACATTGTCTTATTTATAATTATGTTCATTATATTGATGAAAATGCATCAGAGCTGTCGAATGAATAAACTTTTTCTGTGTCAGGTATTGTCCATATTGTTAACAAAAAAACGTTGAAGAAATGGTAATATAATTTTTTATTCGATATTTGGCACACTATTGAATTTAACGTAAATAAAATTCAAAGAATTTGTTGAGACAACCTAAATATTCCGTTATATTTGTAAAAAAATCAAACCGACGGAAAAATCAACTGAAAAGAAAAAATAAAATAAACTTAGAGAACTTTTAGAGATCTATTATCCAAAAACGTATATTTTTTTTGTAACGTTCTTCATCAATTTATAAAATAGGACTATTTTACTTTACCAGAAAATAAAATCCACGCCATTTGACAATCTGATCATATAGAAGATGAATCTGTGATACAGTATTCTACCGGCTGATCTATTTTTAGCTCCTCCTAAAAACTGTATTTTTGGTACTTATGCTACTGAGACAAAGATGACAGCACCCCAGTTCTAGTGAAATAGACATTTCTAATATTTAGCAATGGATAAAAACCAACCAAGTAGATACAAAACATTGCGGAAACCAACGCACTAAATTAACCATAAGTGAAAGGGTTATAAAGTGATCGTGTGCAAGAGAGTATTCTTCCCTTTTAAAAATAATTGGAATGCTTTCAACTTGGATATCAATTTTGGCCAAGTTAGAATAGGTAGTGTTCCATTCTTTTACGTTGAAAAATTATTAAGTTACATTTCCTTTCAATAAAAAAAAAAGAATTGCGTTTCACTTGGCTAGCAAAGTAAGCCAAGTTAGGTTGGGTTGTATTCCTTTGTTTCGTGTTAGTAAGTGACAGTTGCATTTCCTTCTACTTGAGAAAAATGGATTATTACCTTCAACTTGAATTACAATATTACCCAAATAAGTTTAAATTGTGTTTCCTTCTTTTACATTAAAAAATCATCAAGTTACATGGATTGTGTTCAACTTGGAAGCAATGATATCCAAGTTAGGTTAGGTTGTGTTCCGTTCTTTTACTTTTGAAAAACTAGAAACACTGGCGTGTCTCGTTCACCATAAAATCGAACTCAGCCACGTGGTTGCGATATTAACTCATTTCAACCAGTTTTTCGACATCAATTTCTTAACTGATAAACGTCCACCTGTTCATATTTGCGAAACGTATTTTTTCATTCGGGCCTGACTTCATAAACAGTTCATATAGTTAAAGTAAATCTCCTTATTATAGAAACAAATTGGCAACGTCGCATTATCTGCTTCCAAACTATTTGTCAGTTCAAGTTGGTTGTCATTCGTCAAACTTGTTATTTATTCTGTCAGTTCAGTAGTGATTATCTAGTTTGAAATTCATGCTTTTTATTTGGTTTAAAAAAATTCTAATTAATGTAATTTCAGTGAATGAAGTGTTACAAATACATAATTTCCAGTGTTCACATTTGAATCGGATTGATACGCAAAAAGCCGAATCTAAAGGAATGTATCCCTAAATTGGGTTAGTTCATCCTATGACATTTTGTTGAAAAAAAGGGCTTTCCGCGCCAAATTTTCGATAGCTGATATGATTTTATCATGTTTCAAAGCATATGTGGAAGTTTCATCGATAAACTCGTTGTCCCCATCTAGGCCACCTTTTCCATATTTTTAATTGTACATATAATCAAAAATTCAAAATTTCAATGTTAGGTAATTGTTAATTCAAAATCCAATTTGTAAAAATCTCTTTTTAATTTGATGATTAATACAAAGTCGCCTTTGAAAAAATTGCTGAAATGGATCATACAGAAGAAATTCCTTGATCGATTTTTATAAATTTCCTTGACTTTTTCGTGACCATTTTAAATTCCCTGACTGTTTGCCGTTCAACAGGTCTCTGGGAACTCGGAATAACTACATGTTTATAAATTATTGTCTAACTAGTCTTTGATATAGGTAGGTGAAGGTGGATTCAGTCAACTTTTTTTTGCAATAGTAATAGCAATAGCGATAACGTTAGGAGTTGAAACTGTTGGATGAAATGGTTTCATTTAGTCAACTATTTTAATTTTAGCCATAACTTCAAGAAGGCGACCTTGAATATTCCAACTTTCAGAATCTCACGGCTATCTTTAAAAGGTTTTTATTTTTCACATTTTTGTGGCTAAAATCAACTATCTACTCAATTGACTCCAGGTATCCATTATGTTGTAGTGTCATCAGAGCCACCTATATGTGTGCCAAGTTCCAACAGAATCGGTTCACAAATAAAAAATTAATAATCCCCAATTTTTCTATCCTTAGAGGTGGATTATTCCCTTCCGAATCTGAAAATGACCAACTCTGAAGTATACCCTGTCCATTAAAAAAAAGAATCATCTAAATCGGATAACCCAGTAAAAAGTTATGAGTGGTACAATCGGTTAACGGGTAAACATTCAGTGGATGAACGATAAATATCCCCTATTTTCCTACCCTTACGGGTGACATAATTTTTTCAAATTCAAATGGGACCAATTTTGAAGTATACCCTATCAAATGAAGGAAGAATCATCGAAATCGAACTGCTCTGTCGAAAGTTATGCGTGATCAAACACAAAAAAAATATACGCGTCGACTAGAGAACCTTTTTCTTTTTTTATTTCGTTTGTCTAAAAATGGTATGAGTGGCACCTATACTATTTGGCGGACGAATTTTCCTGCCAATACAATCCCACTTGATGTCCCAAGTAATTCACAGATATTTCTTTCCTCGAGTTAATATGTCAACGTGACTGTTTGTTATCATTTGCCCTCCACCTGAATAGTAAAAGATTATGGTCCTCAAAATACTGTTTCAAATCCATTGAAGCAGGATTCAGTTTTGAGTTATGTCTAGTTTCAACTGGAAACTTGCAAATGAGTATATAATTTGCATATTATTTTTGCTTAATTCACATTCAATTATCATTGAAAGTACGAAGATATGTAATAATTGTTGCGTCACTCGAACAACAAAAGTTAAATAATTTGAAACATGAACTGGGTAATTCATATGCATATTAGAGCCAATGAAAACAGGTCATAACCTTATTCTTTTTTCCCCATAAATTAATTTTCGAGTGTTTTCCAAGTATATTTTTGAAATTGAACCCATTTATTCCTACGTTTTCAAATGTCATTCTCCACCAAGTAAATATTCAATAAAAAATAGACGAATAAATTAGAGAAATTGAAAATTGTCATTGGGAACACATATTTAAACCAGCCGAGCAAAGTAAGTAGATATAGATTCACTATCGATAGTTAAACAGTGGTTAAACGATGAAAGATTTATTTTAAATTTGTTCATCCAACCACTTGAAAATAGAATGACCACACGTACCTTATCGAAAACAGATTTTTGTGTGAATGTCTGATTTTTTATTGTAGATCCGGATTTACCACTGAAATAAGGGTTTCCAGAAGGTTACTCAAGTCTATAGAAAAACTGTAACAAAGATTCTATGTCTTATGGTTCTTGGAAAATTAATTATATTCTATTAACTAATCTCTGCGTGAATATAGTTTTTTTGGTAGGTGAAGGAAATCTTTGGAGGTTCCTTCTACCTCAGTATTGCCATTGAAAACTCCAGCAAGTAGGTTTCTATGGCTATAGTGGACGTTGATCTCATTGCCTCTGTAATTCCTATAGCGCTTATTGGTTGTGTCTTTGGCAACCACACCAAGGAAGCATACGTTGTGACCAGCTTTCACACCATTTTGTAAAGCCAGTGCATCATGTGTTGTATAGGTTCTCATTTCTTCTCTAAGGAGGAAGAAATCAGGTCTCACCTTCTCAGCTTTGGATGTATCTTTGGAGTTGCAGGAAATACGAACGCTGCAATTTTTTGATAAAAACAAAAACTTTCATTTTTTAGCAATCGAAGGAAGCTTTTTGGAAGAACTATCGGAACTGCAGAGCAATCATTGACTGCACAGAATTGCGATGCGAGTCTCCTGGTACAGTTGAAAGTCGAGTATTAATGTACTCCTCCTACAAATCAGGATACACAGTTGAATTTTCGATCGGAATAAGTCCATGAAGACTAATTACATTTGTGTACGAATGTTACGGTGGAAAATCGACTGACTGTTATGTCACCAATGACTCTGGATTCCTGAAGTTGCTAGAACCTGGAGATGAAGTGTTGGCCGACAAAGGATTCCCCCAAATCAAGTCAGTACTCATCAGTCGACAGTGTACATTAGTAATGCCCCCAATTTACGGGAGAAGGAGTGCTGAAGGGTTATTCCATCGCGTCTGTGAGGATTCACGTAGAACGAGCGATTCAGGGAATTAAAATTTACAGAATTTTTTAATATATTTCCAGTACATGAATCATATTATTATGATGGCTTGCATTCTCGCCAATAACAAAGAACCCCTTATTCGGCAGTGCGCATAGTAGCCAGGGAATTGGATGCAGCAACAGCTAAAGTGGTTTACCACGCACTCATTGAGTCACATATCCGATATGGCATAGCGTTCTGGGCAACTTGTAACAAAGAAAACTCAAATTCAATCTTTGTCCTGCAAAAATGTATCGTGCAGGTCACTGTTCAAGGACAATAACCTATCAAATCTACCATCTCTGTTTATACTGTTTGGTATTCAAAGACAAATCACTGTATCGTGTCAATGAGGGAATTACCCGCCAAAGAAACTATTTGAAACTCACTATTCCCATCCCCATTCATACTACCCTCATATAAACAGCAAATAGTGACTATGCTACATCATTAGTCATTACATAAAGTGTATTTAATTTTTTTTTACTACTTCTACCTATTTAGTCTATTCGTTTAACTTTTAATTTTACATTATGAGTGTGAGGCCTGTATTATGACTTCAATCATTCAAATGTCTTAATTCAATTCTAATGTGTCTGTGCATGTAAATATATAATTACAAAAATTTTCCTGTATAAAACAATAGATATTGATACTAGGATATAGGTATCATTGACTCAACTCGATTTATTTTCAAATATTTTTTATATATACATAATGTTTATCCAGTTATTCGACGAGCTGTGAATTTGAAGCTTTGTCAATAAGTATTTTGTTCTTCTGTCAAAATATATTTAGATTTGATTTGAAGAGTGTGCCGAATTATTGGAATGAATGTTAAAACCCTTCAGTAAATTTGAACTCTGACTTGAAGGATTAATGTGAATATTGTAAAAATACTGAAATAAAATGAAATGATTATTATATTTATTACAAATTTATAGGTTACAAGAAGTGAAAACGGATGTTTTTCCAAAAGAAAGCCTTGCAAAAAGGGCAGGTTTATTGAAAAGTTGCCCTGTAGAGCTGATAGCTACTTTGTGATCATTTGTGAAAGAGTTGTGCGGGAAACTCCAGGAGCTCATGTTATACAGTGTTATACAGCTTTGAAATATTATTACATTTGAAATGGAAGCACCGCTTATAAAACATATTTTTCAACTGATGAGTTTTTTTCATGAGGTAGACATTCAAACAGGCTTTACGGCAAATTTCGAAAATTTTATTAGCAATTGTAAAAATTTCAAAAATTATAAGGGAATAAAATTTGAAAAATATGTTGTTCTATTGTCCCATCAATTGAATCACAGATCATTCAGCAAAATTCTGACTACACTCGATTCAGAAAGTCTGGAAATAAAATGGACCAAAATTTTATTCATTTCCTTGTAACTTTTCTATTGATGAAAACATTTCAACAAAATTACCTTCTGAAACATTTTGAAACCTCGTGAAACCAGTGATTTTTTCTAAAAATATCGGCAATAATATTTTCTGATTTTTTACATCGAAAAATAATTATAGTTGGCCCGAAAATGAAGGCTCACATATGAAATTTTTCTGATAAAATTTTCCATTGTCTAACTAATGAACAAATAATCTAATCGGCTGAAAAAAATATACGGTAGTGTTCAATCCCGATTCAAAGATCTATTCAGCAATGCATAGAAATATTCAAATATGAAATTTTGCGTTCTGATAAAATTTTCTATTGTCTAACTCATGAAACAAATAATCTAATCGGCTGAAAAAAATATGTTTTATACGGAAGTGTTCAATCCCGATTCAAAGATCTAGTCAGCAATGCATAGAAAATTCAAAGTAGAAGAATTCTATCTTGGGTATTATAGAACTCAAGAAATCTTCATCCCTCTGAATTTTCAAATATACAAATCAACTTCCGACTAGACAGAGATGCATAGAATGTATAGACATCTGATTCTAAGTATAGTACGCATGGCTTTCTTGCAATTTCGAATTTTTGTTCTCCAACAACGCAAAGTCGTTGCCATTAATGATGACTCCGTCAGGGCTACAGGCCAGGGATGGCTTAGGATACAATCAGACCAATTTCATGGTCTTCTGCTCCAATAATTCTTCCAAAAGTTTTCTTGCGAATTTTTCCATATTTTTCCCATACATCATTGCTTTCGTCATTGCGCCATTATGCTTCTGGTTGAGGAACTGATTAGGTAAGTCACAAAAGCTCTCTCCAGAAAGGTTTTTTCTTGTTTTTATTCGGTGACACGGATATATCGTTCTCGGTACCACAAAGCACATTCTGATTGATCCATCGATAGAAAACGAATGAATGTCGTTAAGTATAATTAATGTACAGAGATTGTACATTGGCTTGTATTTTGGAATCAGGTTTATTTTATTATCACCAGCAGTTATGGCGTCGTAACAATAATGGATAGGAAACTGATGTCTATTCTGCAAAGTAGATGATTGATGATTTCTGTGGATCGGTTTCTCTTTTCCTCAATCAATTTATCCCTCTCTCCTCTTTCCTCAATACATAATAGATTATTCTGGCCATATTCGAATTTTCCTTTAGATCTTCCATATATACATTTTCAACTTATTTTATAGTGTAAATCTCACAAAGACCAGTAATTATTTTTTTAGGAGGAAATAAAACATCCAAAGTACATCCCTTAGCATATCTTGCGATTTGTGCCTCTGTGGGCTTGTTCCACAGCATTCGTTGATCTGCTTTAGAACAGGTGTTCTCTGTATTGACGAACAAGCAAAGAGTAGCTGCATGTTTGCAAAAGCCTTTTCCACCTTTGCAGTTGCAATTGGTCTCACGTACTGATCACTGACATTCAGCTGAAAAAGATATATTATTCAATTAGAATTATGCTGATAAAAATAAAATGAAATCAATTTTTGGGAATATTTATAATTGAATTTTCGAATAGGCCACTTTTTCAACATTGAAAATTTCCGATTATTTGTCAATATTCGATATTGGTTATATTTACTATTGAGAAATAACCAATGTACTTCTGAATAAGCCTGAATATCTGCTATTATATCTATTTCTATTCATCAATCAATTTCTGTGTTTTTATTCTGATATAAATAGAAATGGAATAAAACGCACTGACAATTTTTGTTGGTGGATGTATGAACCATAAACCTAAGATTATTTTTATTCAATATATTCTGTATTTATTTGAACTTACCTCAACTGTGACTTCATAATAATTCGTATTCGTTTTTGAACTTTGAGCTACTGAAGTTTCCCTCAAAACTCTTCCACAAATGATCACAAAAGACGTTGTCTATGTGGCAACTTTCCAATAAACCTGCCCCTTTTGAAAGGCTTTCTTTTCGGAAAACATCCACATGCCCTCCTTGGAATCCGCTGCTGATTATAATTGACATTTTTAAATTATGTTAGATTGACAGCGTATAGGTAAGGCTACCTCGACATTAAAAAAAACCGATAGGAGCGCTGTGTGCTTCCCGATCGAGTTACTTCGACTCCCTATACAGAACTGAACAAATTCGTTATGCGAGAAAGATTCCAGTTACCATCCGTGAAAAAAACATTGGCGAAATTAAGTGAATAAAAAGTGTTTTCGAAACTGGATGTTTCCTGTGGTTTCTGGCAACTTAGGTTGGACAATGAATTTACCAATTTCATAACATCATTTGGACGATACTTCTATATGAATGTCCCTATCGGTATTTCTAGTGCCCCAGAAATATTTCAAAGAACAGTTTAGAACCTTCTAGATAAATTGAATATTGATAGTGTTGTGCATGCCGACGATATTCTGATTTTTGGAAAGAATGTCGAAGAACACGATACGAATTTGAAAACCATTTTGGAATGTCGGAATAGGTCAAGAGTATGAGTATTGTCACGAAATTTTCACAGGTGCTTCAAAACATGATAAAAACAGTATAACAATCGAAAATTTTGCGCGGAAAAAATAATATAAGGAGATACGGGCCCCCGAAGGTCCATGAAGAGAGGTTATAGGATATCACTTTTGGAAATTGTAAACTGATATAAACAATTTCTTTTCACACTAAAATAGTATCTGCACACTCATTTAACGTTTAAGTAATATTAAAATCACTTAATTTTCGATAGAGTAATGAAAAAACCCCGATTACTTTTCATAAATTTTACAGAAAAAATGTCAAAAATTAAACGTTGGTGATTGTGTTATGTTTATCCGAATCTCCTGGATCTTGAAGTTTATTGATCTGCGACGTTGCCTATATCACCAAAAGGAAAAAATGTACTGAAATTAAATGCGATTTACATATTGAGCATATAAATAATAACTATTACTGCATGAAAAGACGATCTGATAGTTTTGATGGATATATATGTATCAATAGAAGTTCAAAATGCACATAATATATCACCACGCTTCTTGGGAGTGTCTAATAGATTTTGAAAATCAGGCATGAAGTTGATGTGCCGCATTTAGAAATTTACCAAACCCATTAAAATAATCTGACTCCAGATTATTTTGTTTTAAGTAATTGTAAACCGGACCAAGAAACGCATTTGACTTGGATGTAAAAAGAAGGAACACAACCTAACCTAACTTGGCTAACATTGAAATTCCGCGAAATTTCGATCCAACCAATTCCTTACGTATAAAGAAGGAACACAGCCTAACCTAGCTTGACTGACCTTGTTATCCATGTTGAAAGCATACCAATCAACCTTACAAAGCGACGCTTTGCTCCAATCAATTTGTTGCGTGAAAAGAAGGAACATAACCTAATAAACTAACTTGGTTATCATTGCTATCCAAGTTGAATGCAAGCCAATAAACTTCATGAAGCCTACTCATTCTAATATTGAAGAAGCGAAACCACAAATTTTTTAAATTTAAAAGGCCATAATTCCCAAAATGTATTTTTCCGCGCTCAAATTTCGATTGCTGTGATAATTTCGTGAAAATTTCGCGAAAATCCGGATTGACTTGAATAGTTAGCAACATGGCATGTCCATAAAACGCCAAGATCAATGCAACCCATATTTGATTATTAACATTTCAAATGAAAAATTGAATGAAATGTAATAGGAGTTTTTTCATGAGTTTATCGAACATTAATTGATTATAATATTACTTAAACTTTGAATATGTGTACAGTTACCATTTTAGTGTGGAAATCTTTTCTTTATATCAGTTTGCAGTATCCAAAAGTGGCATCCAATAACCTCCCTTTTTGGACCTTCGGGGGCACTTATCTCCTAAAATTATGTTTTCCGCGCTGAATTTTCAATTACTATACTGTTTTTATCGTCTTCTGAAGCACCTGTGAATTTCGAGGAGATACTGGGTGATCTCATTTTATTGACCTTTACCCGGAATATCTGAATGAAACTCAATATAAAAAAATGTTAATTCAGAAAGAAACAAACAACATATTTGGGATACATTGTGAGCAAAGGGGGAATCAAAATTGACCCGAAAAGAATTCAAGCTATTCAGGAATATCCAATTCCTCAGAACAAAACAGATGTCAGAAAATTTTTGGGACTTGTCAATTATGTGTCAAAATTTGTGAAAAACTTATCAGAAAAGACAGAATCCATTCGCCAATTACTAAAATAGACAATGCATGTGGACGGAGAGAAGCAAATAGACTTTGAACTTTTGAAATCAGATATAGTGTCATTTCCAGTCCTAGCAAAATTTTCAACTAACAAGAAAACCCGGGTGTCAGCTGATTCATCTCAGTATGGTCTCGGTGCTGTTTGAGAACAATTACAATGTATGCTGGAAACCCGTACATTATTGTTCAAAAACGTTGAGCAAATCTGAGAAGCCTTACGCCCAAATTGAAAAAGAAACGTTAGCCATTGTTTGGGCATGCGAAATATTCGAACAATACCTGCTTGGATCTGAATTTCACATTTTAACGGATCATGAACCTTCGACAGTAATCTTGACAACTAAGGAAATAAACAAATTGTCAGTAGTAATACCACAAGTGATTGAATTTTCGCGATAAGTCTGTCGATTCATTTCATAACGAATTTGAGTTGCTTGAAAACACCACGAGTCCGCAGGACGAGTGGTGTTTTCTTCAAGCAACTCAGTTGAGTTATGAAATATAAGACAGACTTATGAGATAAATTCAATCACGAGTAGAATTTTATTAGACTATTTCACAAACAAAGTGAAAAGTAAAAAATCTGAAAGTCGGCAGAATTAGAGGATATAAGTAAAACAGTTAAGAAGTTGATCAGAGAAAATAATGAAGTTTAATAAACAGGAAACATTGACATCGAACGAAAAACATATCTAATCAAACCATTATTAACATAACGTACTTAAATATTTCTCAATTATAATTATGAATAGAACAATTATTGAATACAATGCTTTGAGCTTGATTATTTGAACACCTGCTTGTACTTGCAATAGTTGTTATATCTTGATTGCTATTATTACTCACATTTGCAATAAGTTTTTCGTAATGCTGTTTTATTAAGTTGGATGAAAGGTGAGAATTAGAGCTTGAATGTCCTGTGATTTTGATGGCTTCTTGTTGACCTACTCCTCTACATACAAGTTCACTGACTGCAGTTGCTCGATGTAAGTGGTTGGTTATTTTTTGCTTTTTACATCAAGCTCTATATTCTGATCTGATGTTTGGGCCCATTTACTGATCGCCTAGAGGCATATTTTTCTACTAAGGAGTGGAGTGATCACCGGGCTTCCAATGTCCATTCACAGAAAGAAACAACCTATTAGATTTTACATTATTACCTCGTTTTGAAATTAAATTTTATTGAGTCTCACGTCTCACATTATTGAATTTTGCACATTTTGAATCAATCATTTGCACATTGCACATTGCACATTGCTGACCGCCTCCTTAGCACGTTTTTGAAAAAAATGTGTTATCATCGATTCTATTATCCTTATTATCTCATTCTTCTTTGAAATAATCTGACAAACAATATGCAGCTTCACCTCTTCTCCACGCAAGCTCTAGCGCTGCGATATGGAAAAATTTCTTTTGGAGTCCTGTGGGTGTATCTTCATCCCATTGTGTACATATCGCTTGATGTTCTTCATTGATCGACGATGCCAAACTGATTTTTCATTTCTGTGCGTTACCTTGAAGCATGCAACACCCCTTACTTTTGAACCCCAGATTTTAAATTATATGATTCAAATTCAAGAAGGTGAAATCACTTTGCCGATAGGCTGCTCAGATGGATACGGTTAGGCCGTGAGTAAGGTTCAATTAATGACTTTTCCTAGTTAATCAAATTTGTCCACTAAAAAAATTATACATTAATTAACTTGACTAGTTCCAGAGTTGGGCGCCAGACTTGCTAAAGACAAAAGTCAAAGATAAATAAAATTAAATAAATGTTACCTAGCTTGTATGGGAAGGCAAATAAATATGCAATAAATCAACTTAACAAATTTATTCCAGTTGGAATTTTGAACAAGATAAATTTTTTTTACAAATACTAGAAAAGTATTTAACTTCTCTTAAAAAAAAAATGGAAAAATTACATAAAAAAAGGAACCAGTAATTTTGACTCTGATCAAAATTCGAACATTTACACCTATGATTCCTCCAGTTGTTGGTCACGAATATACCTTCGGAGATCTTGAGCGAGATAGAGGAAGGCTAGTTTCTTGAAGCTGGTCCCAGCGGTTCTAGGAGGAACTTGGTTTCAGCGGTTACGATTAAGATGGTCGTGGGTGGTTCTATAGTTGGTTTTAGACCCCCTTATCGGCGTGAATTGAGTTGATCTTCACGGACCAGTGCTGATATTGATGTGCTGTAAGACCTCCCA
>JAFIRS010008867.1:0-13920 GCA_018342105.1 Gonioctena quinquepunctata | reverse complement strand
TCGCTTCGTGGAGCTCTTTTCATTCAGGTACTCAATCGAGCAATGCGAAAAAAATTATTGAAGTTTATTATTTTGTTAATTATAATTTTTTTAAATTAACAAAAAATTTAATTTCTAGAAAATGTTATCAAAAAATTTTTTTTTCAGTAATATCTCATTATCGCTGTTTCTGCATCTAATATAGATATTAATTAACAGTGGAAAAAAAATGTTTACGTCATTTGTTAAGAAATTGTTTATAAACAAACGGACTATTTTGGGATTAAAGGAAAAAATTTAACCATCTTATTGCATAGGTAAAATTATGATTTTGAAAAAAAAATTTCTCAAATATTTTTTTTTATTGTTTATAATCGTTTTTTTTATATTTCAATTGTTTAAATAATCAGTTGAGAAATTATTTCATTCTTAAAAATCATCATTGACATTTTTCAATGAATTAACAGAGAAATATTTTTTTTTTATAAATAATTTCATTGTTTATTAACTTAACAATTTGTTATAAACAGATAATATTAACCGTTATATTTTTTTTCGAAAACTTCAAAGAATAACAAATTTTAATAAAAGGAAAATTTTTTTAAGCTTCATTTATCATTGAATTAATTTCAAAATCGATTCTGAAACCATTGTTTATCAGTTGTTATAAGCATTTGTTTATAAAAAAATTATATTTTTTGAAATTTCTTAGCTTATAACTTGTTAAATAATATAGATACAGCTAGGGACTCCTGAACTTTTCTGTTCTATGATAAAATATCTTTCTAATTACGTATAAATTATAGCAATGTAGAGTTTTGTTCAAATAATATACTAGTTTAAATTTATACTTACCTAATTTACATTCTGCTATTGATCATTTTCATTCATTTATCACTAGATTATTAATATTCTGCTAAAGTTTGATTATTTATTTACTGAAATAATATTTACTAAAATAATAATTGAATTTATTTTCCATTATTTTTCCAATATTTTTTTTTCAAGTATATTTTCTAAATTATTTTATTTTTATTATTTTTATTGTTAGAAACTTAACAAATATAACGTCCGGATAAAAGGTAATTATTAATTACACATTATTTCGTTTAAAGAACATTTCAAAATATATTTTCATAAACAATATAGTAGTTTCTAAATTCTACGAGTTCTCCGCTTTTTAACGGGTGGAAGTCCTGAACAGCTCGGTGCATCAATGTTTGGAACTGCACTGTTTTCTTCCTTCTCTCTTGTTTCAGTTCCTCGTTTCTCAGTTTTATCATCATCTTTTGATTTTTTGGATTCGTCATCAGTTTCATCTGAATCAGAATCGTCAGATCTGTAGATTTCTCGCATGATCTGACGATACTGCGAACTTTTTTGGTTTTGAGAATCGCCACTCAGTTTGTATCCAATATTATCACCGTCTTCTTCTTCTTCTTCGTCTTCATTTTCTTCGCTGTTTTGTACGTTTTCGATGAGGTCGGACGCATTACTACAAGTTTCTCCTTCGCACCCTCTACAAGATCTTGTGCATTTTATCCCATTTTTACGACAACTGCAATTTTTCGAGCATCTCGAAGTTGTACAACTGCAATGGATTAATTTCAGCACTTTTTCGGGTGCCAAGGTGCGGTTGTTCTGATAGGTAGAAACATCGTTTCGGTCCTTTGCCACCCCCAATTTTCTGCATTTAAGGGGTTACCAAGCCATGTTTGTACTTGATAATAAGCCCTTGAAGAATGTAAATATGTAGCAGAATCTGTAGGAGGTTACGTAGCCAAATTAACCGTCCTAGTCATGGCGACATTAGCTAAAAAGTGATCAATCCTACACTCATTGATTGACTTGTTATTGGCTCCAAACATTTTAAGCATAATTCGCTTGCCAGCTTGTTTTATGTCTTCGACGGTCGACTCAGCGTTATAAAGCTTTTTAACTTCGATTATTAAAGTTGCATCTTTTTGGATCAAAATTAATAATTTAGAAAATATACTTGAAAAAAATGTAAAAATTAGAAAATAAATTCAATTATTATTTCAGTAAATATTATTTTAGTGAATAAATAATCAAACTTCAGCAGAATAATAATAATTCCAGTGATAAATGAATGAAAATGATCAATAGCAGAATATAAATTAGGTAAGTATAAATTTAAACTAGTATATTATTTAAAAATTTATACTAATAAGAAAATATTTTATCATAGAACAAAGAAATTATTGAGTCCGTAGCTGTATCTATATTATTTAACAGGTTATAAACTATGAAATTTCAAAAAATATAAAAAAAATCTAAAATTTTTATAAACAAATGCTTATAACAACTCATAAACAATGGTTACAGAATCGATTTCGAATTCATTTAAAAAAAATTTTATAAAAATGATCCGAATGTCCTTTACCGTATCTCTTATAGTTCAAAAGTTATAACAACTTATAACTTGACAAATTATGGAACGGCTGTAATTTCATTATCATATAATATGTAACAATGCTGTAAAAAATACAAAATATTTTTTTTCTATACCTCGTTATACATAGTTGTTTCTGCTATTTTTTGAAGTTTTCGAAAAAAAATATAACTGTTAATATTATTTGTTTATAACAAATTGTTAAGTTAATAAACAATGAAATTATTTTAAAAAAAAATATTTTCCTGTAAATTCATTGAAAAACGTCAAGAAAAAATAATTTTTAATAATTATTTAAACAAATTTAAATAATAAGATGGTAGAATTTTTTTTTTTTAAATCCCAAAATAGTCTGTTTATAAACAATTCCTTAACAAATGACGTAAACATTTTTTTTCCGAAGTCAATTATTACCTATATTAGATGCAAAAAACAGCAATAATAAGATATTACTGAAAAAAAAATTTTTGATAAATTTTTTTAGAAATTTTATTTTTTGTTAATTTAAAAAATTATAATCAACAAAATAATAAACTTTAAGAATTTTATAGACCAATTATTTAAACTTTTATGTCGTAATTTATAAAAACAGAGATTGGAAAAAAATTAGTTAATTAACAATGGTGTAACTTTTTGAAAAATCGACATGAACATTTTTTTTACCGATGTTTTTTTCGTTCAAGTGTCTAGATTACACCATAATTTATTCAAATTTTCAAATTGTTATTTAATACTATGAAAAAATTTTTTTAGGTGATATAACCGCTTTTTAGACGGTGCGCCTATGCCGTAACGACCTCGCGGAGCCCTATTTTCAGCGTTAAAAAAAAAACATAAATAATAGGATCTTTTTTCATAATTCCTAAAATATCATTATTTTAGAAATTATTAACGAAAAACGAAATACCTTCTTTTTTTAATCTTATTTTGTTAATAACAATCGCAATTTTTTACGTGCTAATAAACCCTTAAAAAACATTCTTCTAGACGTCATTCCGAATCGAATGAGCTATCGCTCATATTTTTAGGAGCTTCATATCTATTTAACACGTTTTTGAACTTGTTGATTAGACTATAATATTTCTCCAGGTAATATGAAATAACTAATAAAAAACTTTCTGAAGTCAAACTTGTATTGTTGAAGTCATCGCTGACAATGATTCAATTATTTTTTGTTGAACTGTTTGATTTCAAAAAGCTTGTCGCGCGAAGTGTTCATAAAAGTATCTGGGATAAAAAAAAAAAATTGACACAAAAAAAAATCAATTTGAAAAATTACATTTCTGACAGAAAAACTCATTGGTAAAGCCAACAGTAATATTTTAAATGATATTTCGTAGAGATTTGAAACATATTTCTATTTTGTTCGGAGAAAATTTGAAATCTGTGAATTTACCATGTGTTCAGCTGCTTCATAAGAGGTCACTGAAATATCTCCAGGACATTATAATACCGATACCGTTTATTAATAATAAGTGTTTTTGTATCTACACAATTTCAATTTGAATTTTTGACTCGAACAAAAAATAAATAGATTTTTGGCAAATTGTTAGAATTATACATACCAACAATATTATCATTGTTGATGAATGCATCGACAGATTTCCTCGTGAGGCCATGAAACGATTGACTAGTATTGCTAATATGTTATTAAGAGTTGTCAAACAATTTAGTAGGGTTAGCATTTATCCAGGTATTTTTATCGTCTTTCTTGTATAGTTTTTTTCATTGTAAAAGTTGTTGTGCGTTAACAATAATTAGAGATGCCACAAGGAAAGCTAAGTTTGCCAGGCGTTTTTATAGTTCCAGAGAAGCAGCAGATATATTCAATGCTAGATATCCAAATAGAAATATCCATGGATCTACTGTGTTGCCTATTTTAAACAAATTGAAAGATACAGGCAGTGTAGAAAATCGTTGAAAAATTCCACATAGTAAGCCCGTCACTAATGGAGAAGGTACCTTCAATATTTTGTTATCGGTCACAGAAAATCTACAGACCTCACTATCGGAAAGGCAGGAAAAAACTGGTATATCTGAGAAATCCATAAGAAAAATTTTGAAAAATAATAAATTTTGCTTACAAACCAAAATTCACCACACACCCTACTCGATAGCGATTTCGATGCCCGCTTAGATTTTTTATTTTGATTCCAAGGCATGATTGAAAAATGCAAAAAAAATTCACTGATGGGTCGACTTTAACATCGAACGGTACCGTCAATTCCCAGAACTGTAGATGGTGGGCTGATGAGAACTCAAATTGGACGATAGTGGCAAAAAGTCAATTTTCGTTCAAAAGTAATGTTTGGTGCGGCATATTAGATACGCAGATCGTTGGGCCTTACTTTTTTAGGGGCAACCTCAATTCACGAAATTATTTAGAGTTTTTAAATGACGCGTATTCCGATTTCTTACATGGATTACCGCTGCAAATGAGAAATGATACTTTTTTTGAACAGGACGACGATGACAAGTACGTTAATACATAGTACCCTTGAAGTCAGAGCGTGGCTTAACCAACACTTTTGCATAAATGGATAGAAAACCAGTGGCCTGTAAGATCCCCAGATTTGACGCCCTTGGATTTCTTTTTATGGGGGTACCTCGAAAGTAATGTTCATAAACATCGGTCATTTTATAATATCGACCATTTAGAAAAAGTAATACGAAAATGTAATAATAACATTACACCACAAATGCTGCGAAATGTGTCCAGAGGAATGAAATCCCAAACAACTACATGTATTAACTCCCAGCGTAGACATGTCGGGTGATGGACAATTACAAAGTTTCTAGTATGTATTCAATTATTTGGTTCATATTTATTTCAGCTTCTTATTTCATTATGAAGTGTTTGACAATAAAAAGTTAAAGATTTGTAAGGTTCTTGTTATGTCGAAAATTTAATTCTGATAAAAAATTCGAATTAAAATTGTGTAGATACATGGTCCTTCATTAATAATAAACAGTATCGGGATTATAATGACCTGAAGATATTTCAGTGACCTCCAGGTCCGTGGAGAGGAGAACGGGGGCTAGGGATGACGGCCCCTATGAGTAGAGTTCACTCCTCTTCCCCCTCCACGGGCCTGGTGACCTCTTATGAAGCAGCTGAAAACATGGCAAATTCCCAGATTTCTAATTAGAAATAGAAATAGCTTGCGAATCTTTACATAATTTTATTTAAAATATTATTGTTGGTTTTACTGATGAGTTTCTTTGTCAGAAATGTATTTTTCCAAAATGAATTTGTTTTTATGGCAAAAAAAATATTTTTTTTTTATCTCACATTTCTTTCAAAACATGTTAATATCCATAAAATGTTGTTCTGAACAACTTTTCCAAATAACATTTTTCGATATTTTTTCAAATAAGTTTGTTTTCAGACATAATTTTTTATTTTTTTTATTTTCCACCAAACACGAAAAGGCGAACGGCACTGTAAAACATCTTGTGGGGTTTCTTTTGATGCAGAAGCGATTGCACGTATCGATATTCGTCAAAATTTACTAACAAAAGAATTTTCCATATGATGCGTACTTTATGCCGGTCACTGTAGAAGCACAAGGTCTTCTCAGTATTATGAGAGAAAAACTCTGGTTGCGACGTGCGATACGATCTGTTTTCCATCGATGTGTTATAAGTAGGAGGTATAATTCAAGAAACTTCCCAGACCTTCAGTCAAAACTCTAGGCAGAGATGCTTCACCATTTGAAATCTCTGGCATTGATTTTACTGGACCGCTTTTTCTACGAGATGATGAAAAGAATTGCGCTCTTCATAAAGCAATATATTTGGAACTGGTGTCATGTGTGCCTACAGCAAGTTTTCTGAAAGTCTTCAGAAAATTAGTCGTCAGAAGAGGACGGCCCGCTATCATCTATAGCATTTGAGACCTTGTTCACAATCCTATGTGTCTGTAGTTAATGATAGATTCAAGGCCAATGACCTTTGTCACCGAGATTAATAGGGATTCGTTGTCATTGACTCCAACTATATTTTTGTTTTGAGTCCAAAGTTGAATGTTGAACTTTCAGATATTGATCTCATTGAAAGATGATCTGAATGAAATATTTCGTATCAATTATCTGGCGACGCACACAGGTGAAAATGAAGGAATAGCTAGCCAAAATTATATGAAGACGAAATATTATTTTTGTTGATAGTTAACACGTAGAATAACACTCATCAATTAATTAATTGCATGAAAGGTACTGAATATTGCCACGTTTATAGTATTAACACGCTTTTCACAAGCTTTTTGCTTCGTTCGCATGTCCTGTCTCTCCGGTTCAAAATTTGTAAGGGAATTTTGACACATTTCAAATCGTCCGATTGACTTGAAATTTGGCAAGTGCATATAATTTTGGTGACAATGTCTTAAGAAATTTTTATTAGAGAAAATGGCGGCTCCAGGATGGTGTGTGGACCAATTCTGTGACTATGTTCCGATTCTATTCAAAATTGGTATGTAGGGGGTTTTGGAGACGAAGATTATGATTCAATTGAAGATGGCGGCTCCAAGATGGCGAACGAGTTTTGTGATTAAGTATATATGGGTTTCTGGAGTCGGAGATTATAAATTTTTTGTCAAAACTCATAAATTCAAGATAGCCGCTCTAGGAGGGTCGACGAATTTTTACATTTATGATCTTATTTGACTCAAAAATGAATATTTGGTTTTCAAAGTCGAAAATTCGTTGGATGAACTCATAATCGACTTGTATGGATTCTTGGGGACGCAAATTATGAATTCATCATCGAAATATGAAAATTCTAAATGGCGGCGGCTCCAACTTTTGACAATGATTTTGAACAGAGAAGTACATTGAAGTGTCGAGACAATTTTTAACCAACGAAACGAAAAAGGATGAGGTTCTCTAGTCGACGCGTATATATATTTTTTTAAGTATGATCACGCATAACTTTTTACTGAGACGTCCGATTCCGATTTCGATAATTCTTCTTTCAGTGGATAAGGTGTACTTCGAAGTTGGTCACATTTGAATTCAAAAGATGAAATCCACCCCTTAGGGTAGCAAAATGAAGGATATTGATCACTCACCTTCTGAATTCTGGTCCGTTAACCGATTCTATCAGGCATACTGGGTTCTTCGATTTGGATGATTCTTCTTATAATGGACAGGGTATACCTCATATTTGGATTTTGATTGAAATTATCCACCTTTACGGGTAAGAAAATAGAGGTTAATTGATTTTTCACTAGTGAACATTGGCACACACATACAGTGCTTCCCAAAAGTCCGCTTCCCCCCTCTTATTTTTGGAACGATTATACATAAACAAGTGAAATTTGGAAACTGAATATTAAAGGTTGTAAACTTCCCTACTAGTGATGATAGATGATGAAATCGTCAAAGATGATGTCACAAGGCCATTGTGACCAATAATTTTAAATGGAACCCTACGGCAACCGACACCTCTTTCAAAAGGTATCGAAAAAACCTATTCAATGATACTAATTTTGTTTGTGTTCATGGCAGTTTTGGCAACTCGCTTTTAAAAAACGCAAAGCTGTGATGAATTAAATCAGTTAATACTAAAATTCCAAATTCAAGCTCCGCCTCTGGAGACTTGTCAAATAAGCTGACGTTTTTTTTAGTCTCCCTAATTCTTCGTTTTTGTAATTGTCCAAGTTTTTGTACATTTAATAATTTGTGTATTGTTGATCGAACGTTTAACTGTGTTAGAAGCTTTTGTTACTTTTAATATTTTTGTACATTTCAAAAATTTGTTAAACTGTTGTGAGCCGAACGTTTGAGTGCTTCAAGAAGCGAATTGGTACGTTGGTTGGTTGGTTGAAAGCTGACGAGCCAGAGACAGGGTTGACACTCAGCTTCCCTCGACACTGCGACCAGCTGGGGTCTGTTGTATCACTCTGTCGTCAGTGGTTCCTCATTCAAACAGGTTTGTGCCTTTAATTAGGTTAAGAAGCCTACACTCCACGGTTTCCCTGTGTACTCCCATAGTGTTTAGATGTTTTCTTAGGCCGCAGTGTCCAGTCAACAGACCTTTTATTATACGATCCTTCGTTCTGTTCAGGTTTAGAAGGTCAGCCGTCTGGGTCTGGTTTGGATGCCCTACCATAACTTTGCTGTGTATTTGCCCGACAGTTTGATCCCAATATTGTTGGTGTCTTTTTTTTATCCACTCGTCGATCAGGGTCCTGCATCGGTTTTTGCTAATCCCATGTGCAGGTTCTCGCCCTGTGAATAGCGTTTCAGATGCTTGTCTAGCTAGCTGGTCCGCTTTGACGTTGCCTTCGATGCCTCTATGACCTGGCACCCACATCAAGGTGACCTTGTTGTGTTTTGCCAGCTCGATGAGGTTCTGGAGGCAGTCCCAGATCAGTTTGGACTTTATCTGTATAGAGTTGAGTGCTTTGATAGCACTTTGACAGTCAGATAGAATGTAGATGTATTTTTTCCTTTAACCACTTTCTAGATTCTTCTGAATGCATACCATGATAGCATGTGTTTCAGCTTGGAATATCGTGGAGAATTTGCCAAGTGGTATTATGTAATCCCTTCTTGACCTTACCCCATGTATTCCTCCTCCCGTTCCTTCAACTGTCTTTGAACCGTCTGTATACCAGACTATGTCCGCAGTTGATTGTGATTCTATACTCGAGGCCCATCCAGATCCATCAATTCATGTTTCGAATGGTTTTTCGAATGAGAATAGGGGTTGCATGTAGTCTGAAATCATTTCGAGTTCTTCGATGTTGATTACATGAGTGATTCTGGTATGTCCAGTTGTTCGGATTCTCCAGTTTTTTGTTTGTTTCAGTCTGTATGCACTCATCCTGGCCTCTCCAATGACATGTAAGTCAAGGGGTTCGAGGTTTAGGATGATTTCCATTGCAACTGTTGGAGTGCTACTCATTGCCCCCGTGATACAGAGACAGGCAAGCCTCTGGATTTTCCCAAGGTTGGTTTTTACCTGTCTTCGATTTGTTTTTGGCCACTATAAGAGTGAGCCATAAGTTATTCTTGGTCTTATCACCGCTGTGTGAAGCCAGTGCATGGCTTTCGGTTTAAGCCCCCAGGTTTTTCCAAAAGCTCTCCTGCACATCATGAAGGTTACCTTGCTTTTATTGGTTACATGTTGAAGATGCGGGTTCCAGGTCAGTTTCTTGTCAAGAATCAGCCCTAGATATTTTACCTGCTCTACTACTTGTGATATTTTACCGAATAGTCTGGGAGGTATGAAATCTCCCATGTTCCTTCTCCGGGTGAAGGAAATTTGTGTTGTTTTGTTCGGATTTGCCCCTAGGCTCTCTCTGTTACACCATTCCTCTACTGTCCTCAGTACATTTTGCGAATTGGTACGTGCTTCAGGTGATAAAGTAGCAGCGGTCCTAATTCTTGGTGAAACTGGACAAAATATTCATGCAGCAGAACGCATTTTTAATGAGAGGTTTCCCGATCGCCCCGTTTCGAATACTTATTGAAGGGAGCTTCTTCGTAAGTTTGGAACAACGGGTAGTATCAATGATACGAAACGATCTGGCAGACCACAAATTTCTGATGGGAAAAAAATTGATATACTGGCAGAAGTAATAGTTAATCCTACTTCTTCAACAACTCACGTTGCATCTACCTGTGAAGTCAGTCGAAGTACAGTACACAGGGTGTTGAAAAAAAACAAATTTCATCCATACAAATTAAAAATGGTTCATCAACTCTCAGACGGCGATCCAGACCGAAGACTGGAATTTTGTGAAAATATGGAAACCAAAATTAAACAACAGCCAGACTATGTCGAAACAATTTGTTTCAGTGACGAAAGTACTTTCTATCTAAATGGAAATGTAAATACACATAATGTGAGGTATTGATGTGACGCAAATCTTCACCTGTTCCGTGAAACACATACCCAATTTCCCCAGAAGGTGAATGTTTGGACAGGTATTCTGGAAAACCACATCGTTGGAATACTAATTTAACTGGTGAGGTTTATCTGGAGCTGTTGCAAAACGCAATAGAACCGTTAATCCTTGAAATTTCGGAAGATAATGCAGATGAATTCGCTAATTTGGAAAAAACATTCCAGCAGGATGGTGCTTCTCCACACTATTACGGTGCAGTAAGACGGTATTTGGATGAGGAGTATCGTAGTAGATGGAGATTCAACGGAATGGCCAGCTCGATCACCAGACCTCTCACCTTTGGATATTTTTCTGTGGGGGTACCACAAATCGAAGGTTCACGCCACTGAACCTGACAATATTGACGTTTTAAAACAACGTATTGTTGCAGAATGTGAGGCTGTTTCCGCAGACACTTTTGCAAAAGTACGAGAATAGTTTAAAAATAGGATTTTTCACTGTCAGGAAGTGAATGAAGGTTACTTCGAGCAATTTCTTCAAGTAGATACTGATTCTTGAATCTGTAATGAATATCATACTGAATGGAATTTAAATTCAAATGTTTACTAATGAGCCATTAAAACTGCCATGAACACGAACAAAATTAGTATCATTGAATAGGTTTTTTTGATACCTTTTAAAAGAGGTGTCGCTTGCTGTAGGGTTACATTTGAAATTATTGGTCACAATGGCCTTGTGACGTCATCTTTGACGATTTCATCATCTATCATCGATAGTAGGAAAGTTTACAACCTTTCATATTCAGTTTACAAATTTCACTTGTTTATGTATAATCGTTCCAAAAATAAGAGGGAAAGAGGGGACTTTTGGGAAGCACTGTATGTATATGTATAACGTCTGTTTAATTTTTTGTTAAAAAGTTTTTATTACTTTTACTTTGAAAACGTTCATCTTTTCTTGAGGCACTTTGCCACTTTTTTTTATATTGATGTATAAATTTTGACAACTTTGGTTTGATGTCTGGTAGTTCGCCCTTACAATTTGTAGCCTCACGAATTTTTGAAACCAGGTATTCCAGTATTGACTCATTCTCATCTGATTCGCAATTTTTATAAAATAATACAAGTTCTCGTCGACTAATTGAGATTTTTATATGTGGACGAAAAAAAAACTGTTATTACTACGAGACTTCTAATATTTCTACATTATGACTGAGTATTTTTTCTGCAATTCGATTGATTGTCAACGAAACATTCTGAAATCTTCCCTACCGCAATGTAAGATTTCCTTTGGGAGGTAGAGAATGGGGAAAAGTGCTTCTTACCCAATTTCAAGTCTACAATTGTCAATTATAGAACAAGAATACAAAATTAAAGCTAATTACTTATAAGCCTGAAAATATTTTTCGTAATCTTCTGGCTCGGCAGAAGAGTGGTGGAACAATGCAATAAGATTTTTTTTCCTCCATACACCACTAAAAAATAAAAATAAAAAAATAATAATAATTTAATGTGTTCGACTTGACGAACTATTTGACAGACACTGCATAATTGATATTATTCAATATTTTCACAAAATGAAACATTTGGTAGGTCATGTGATGCAATAATAAATATTTATGTGGAAGACAAAACTGGAAGCAGAGTATTTAAGGATATTGGACAATTTCTGATGGCATACCCTGTACAATAACATAGACTCACATAACGGAGTCCTAAATTTAATTACCAGTATACTATACTGATCTATCTTGTCATGAAAATATACACTGTACCTACTTTATTAAATAGATCAATTGAGGTCGCGAATCTCAGCTCTATTTCAGATGGACTTTGGACACTAAGAAAGAAGGAACCTGATTGGATTTTTTTAGAAAACCCAGGAAAATTGATTTTGTGTAGAATTATTTGTGTTGTAAATTTTGAAATAAGCCTCGAAATTTGTAAAATATCAAAGATATTGATTTTTGTCCCACCCACACGGGGTAAATCTTGCCATAGAGGGGGGGGGGCAAACTTAAGGACAATTGATAACCCCAAATTGAAAAAAAAAACAGAATTTCTTCCCAAATTATGGGGATTTTTTTCAATTTAGCGCTTGGCGCGTATACACTTATCATGAGTCAAATAGATTTAACTTTTTTTTTTCTGAAAAGCGCAGGTAGGCTCAGCTGAATTTAATACCAGTTGGAAGCTTCTGAAATGAGCTTTCATATGATACCGAATATGCCGTTCGATCTTGATTGATATGGTACTTTCATTCCAAATATAGTAGATGGAATATATTTCTTGTCATACAAAGTTTGAAATCGTGTTATCTTTGACTGGATAGATTGAAAGAAATGTTTTTATGCAAATAAACATGTTTCTCACCTTTTTGAACGGAATCCATGATAAATGAAACACTCTTAACCCTGCAGCAAATTCTACAACACAGCAAATAGTTCTCGGAAGACTCTATATGACGATCTGTCAAGGAAACGACTTTGTTTGAAAACACACAGGTAACTAGATAAAGTGCTCAAAGTCAAATTTTGCTCACCAAGAGATGGTCTTACCCGCTCTATCAATAGTGCAACAAGTTATTGTTCAATTGAGATATCTTCAGAAAAAATGATTTTGGCCAGCTTTTTGGTCATCTTCACCTGTATAATTGAAGTGGGAATGATGGTACTTATTGGCAATGAAAACTCAAAACGATTGGATTGGCCATTGAAAGTAATTCCAGGAAAAACTGCAAATGATTTCACCATCTGATTGTATGGACATCCCAATAGTATCTTCAAAGATATCAATATCACATGATATTTCAAAGAAATGGTCCCGCAATATAATTCGTGCTCACATATTTCCGACGAACACCATGAATTTCAACGTCCTTTTGACTCAGAAAACTCCCATTTTCCCCATTCGCTTCGGGTATTTACTGTTCGGATCAACGTGATGAAAAAACGAGCAATAAATATAGAATCGATAGCAGTGAAGTATGATAGAGACATATGGGTCGGGAAACCCTGAGGGTATATATCGTAATTAATGACAGAGAATATGATGAAAACAAGGCCTCCTATATTATCGCTGGTGGATCTGGGAATAGTTCATCCTTGATGCACATTCAAGGTCGAACACTGATCACGGGGAAGCTGATGATGTTTGTATTCGCTATATATATTCCGAGGGTGTCCTACTTGTTGTCATTGCGCTATAAAATCTATCGCCATTGTTGTGTGTCTAAGGTTTAAAGTGTCTGCTGAAAATAAAATGCAGAAAATTGATCTACATACTTGCGTAATCTTATACCTCATCTACATCTCCGCAAAGATTTCGCGAATAGAAAATCTGTTTCTGAGATGTACACACGGAGAGAAAATCCCTATAAATCACCATTTATATTTTTCAATATTTACCTTCTATGCTTCTTTCATGGGAGGTTCTTCCGTGGACTCTTGTATTTTTGGAAGTAGGGTGAAGTGGGGTAAGTTTAATCAGAAAAACTATAGTTACAATTCAAATTATAATATCAAGATACCCAGGAAGATACGTTTATGCTTTTTTACGGCAAGTATTACCTATCTTATTGTCAAATAACTGGATTGATTTATTCTGGTCTACTGGGCATAGTGTATTTTTCATAAACAAAAATAATAAGTTATGTTTGCTAATTACATTTACCC
>JAFIRS010008866.1:0-13934 GCA_018342105.1 Gonioctena quinquepunctata | reverse complement strand
AAAACTGTACCCCATGGTGGTAGACACCCTGTCACCTAATAAAAAACAGAATTTTCGTAAAAAATACGATGATTGACGACTGTTGATATTTTGTCTATTAATCTCCGCTTAGAATAAAAGTCAAAACACTTTACCAATAATGTAATAGAAAAACATCGGGGATTTGACACTGGGGCAACAAATCCTCAAAGTTGGTAATAAAAAAAAAATGAAATAGCATGTATATTTTCCCCCCTATTAACCACTCCCCCCTACATAATAAAACGAACGAAATTGGTCATCAATCCCACCCCTTTCCCCATTGAAAATAATTCTCAGTCGAAGCGAATACCTGGAACTAAAACCTGATTGTTTTTGGGTTTGGCTTTCAACCTTTTGTTTGTGCTTTTGTTTGAGCTGTATTCTGTTTTTTCATTCAATTTTTCGCCATGGAACCCCAAAGTCCGGGTTTATGTATTAACATTCAAATAGGTATAGAGTTGCAAAAAAAGTTTATGTTACCCATGAAAATAGTGTGAAATGAACATCTAATGTTAATATTTTAAATTTTTTTTAGAAACATAAAGGCAATTAGTTGTGCCCCAAAAAGGCAGTCCAAATTTTAGTTTTGGAATTTTTATATAATGAATATTTTGTTCTTTTCAGAATCGTTAGGTTTTTGTGCACCTATTTGCTCTTCCAGAAGTTAGAAAAAAAAACAAAATTTTTTTTTTTAACCGATAAAAATTTTTTATAATATAACAATTTCAAGCCTGTATATTCGATATGTCATTTGAACCTAACCTTAAAATTAAAACTCCCAAAGAAGTATCCTAATTACGCTCAAATAAAAATAGGATACCAAACACGGCGGAAAAAAGTTTAATAATTGCGCCACACATTTTCCACTGTCACGGCTAGCGATCGGCAATGAAATGTATCGGCTATAATATGAGTGAATTATGAATTCTTCTTTTCCCCTTGAAAACAATGAAACAGTGTGCAGAAAGTACAAAATAGAAATAGATTAATATTAAACCGGGGAATATTGGTTTTAAAAAATCCCTCAAAAAAATAATTTCAATAGGCAAATGTTCATCTGTTTCAAATAATTATACTACCTTATAGATAAAATGTTGAATTTGGGGGGAATTTTTTTTACTTTTTTCTTATTTTTGTGAAAGTTGAAATATGAGTAGTCCCGGGAAAGCCCGGGGAATGACTTCGACTCATAAAATTTTTTTCCGGTGAAAATTTTATATGAATTGTAGAAAGCCCCCCAACGAAAACCCTTCACTTGTGATCATGCAACAAAACTATTAGTGAAAAATAATTGTGAAATTGATAAGACTTTTTGTAAATTTTTCAAAATAAAAAAAATTTACCCCAAAAATTTTCCCCATGTTATGTTAACTTTTCAATAATTGAAGGATGCATTCATTCCAAATGATATGCCTAGGAAATTTATTCCATTGTACAATTTGAATATAACTTGATGAGAGTTTTTCGAGAAATAAAAAACTAAAGTTTTTTATTTTGAAGAACAAATCCTTCACTTCAATATTCTTGTTCATATTCCTGGGGGAAGAATCGTTTCCCCAAAATAACCAATAAAAATTTGGGCCTGCATCTCCCATGAGTCCAAAAAATGTTGATGAATCGTCAGAGAAGCCAATAATCAAAAAAAAGGCGAACAAATTACAAATTTAATTCCAAGAAATATTGTTTCGTTGTATCCAAATATTTATAAAGAACTGAACTATTTTGTATATAGAAAAAGGATCAATTATCATATATAATAATAATATCTGGCAAGGGGACTTGATTGCAGGTGGGCCATTTTCCCAGGTATCAAAACTTATATCACGAGTCCCTTTTAAAAACCCCCGAAAAAAAGTTTCAGATATAATTTGGGGAAAACATGTGATATTGAAAAAAATTTAAAATTCCAAATTATAAATGATTCCGAAATAAACCAAAATTTTCAAAGGTAATCACCGGGGAATCAAAATATGCTGTTCGTTATTGGGAACCTATTAACGGAAATGTTGTCGTTGCCTAGTAAAATTTTGAAAAAATCAATCGATTGACAAAAAAATTCCCTTTTATTTCACAAAATATCAAAATTTCTTCAAATAAACTCAAATCTAAAAAGAATTCAAATCTGTTTTCTTCCCCAGTCTGTTGGTTTTCATAATCTCAATAAAGATTTGTTGAAAATATAAACAGGATGTTCATAAAATCAGATGTGAATACTCAGAAAGAAAACTTTAGTCACTACTTATGTCAAGATAACCTTTTGGTATTCATGGGGAAAATTTCAAAAATTTTAAAAAAATTTTTCGTGGGTTTCACGATTGTTTTGTAATTTGTTAAAAATTTTCTTGTTTGCTAAATAATTTTAATTGATAATTTTGGGCAAATTGCTGTTGAATGGGATTTTTTCAGTTTTTTTATTTTCATTCCATTAGAATTATAAAGAAATGAGGAAAGTTTTTTTAAAGAAAAAAAACATTGTAAATGAAGGGAGATAATGCACCCCAGGTCTTCAATACATTTTGTCGACGAAGACCAGTTGATTTCTCCCGCCAATTTACAATGATTTCTAGTTTTTTGGAAAACATTCTTTTTTTCCTCATTCATCTTTATAGTTTTTTAACAAGACGGGAATAGAAAATCAAATAATATCTGAATGAAAATCCATTTAATTCAGATTTTTCTTTGAGTTAGCCTTATCAGAATATCTATCAGATGTAGTTCAATGTCCAGCGTGGCTTTAGCCGGGAAGATTTTTTTCTTGAATTCACAAAAAATAACTTCATTTTAATCGTGGATTTTTCAATTCACAGAAAAATCTTTCTATCAATATTCAATTGAGAATGTTTCCCTTTTCAACCTCAATACATAATTTTTTAATGAAACCTGAAAATGTATTGGTGAGATTGTCAGAATTGTAAACAGTTTTTTGGGCAATTACATTGAAAAAGAATACCCTAATGAGAAACTTTCTTAATGTCATCAAAATTGGAAATAATCGCGGCAAAATTAGGCAGATAATTGAAAAGGAAACTTCGGATGTCAGAAAGCTCATGAACTTTGGGTCCAATGATCTTGGTTTCTACATATAATTATTTACACAGTTTGTTGAAAAATTCATCCCAATAATCCTCTTTTGCTGACAAACTTGCAAAAAAATATTTCTGTTGATTATCTCACAATCCCGGGAATTTCGAATGAAATGTGCACATTGAAAACTTCTGTTTCGTTCAATTGGTTCTGTGGTAGATCGTTAAAATAATATTAATGACAATTTTGATACCATCCGGTGAATGTGAAAAATGTTCTGAGTAAACAAATGATTCCCAATTAATCTTCAGTCTTGAATTATCATTAATAATTCCTCATCTGCTTTCACAGCAGCGTACGGATATTCATTCAATCAAAATCATTGAAAACCAAATATTTATCTAGAGGTTGACGAATGTGATTCAATGATGCACTCCAAACCCGTTCTGGGTCCGAAAAGCGGATTCCCTTTCTATAATGAAATTATATGTATTTACATTCGTGAAATAATAATTTGTTTTACAGGAGTTTTATTTATATTTTGTTGAATTTCAAATATGAATAAATATATAAATTTTCCGAGCCTATATCATATTATTGCTCAGAAACTTTTTGGTCTGATTTACAAACGAAAGGATAAATACCGTTTTCAAGTAAAAAACGCTTCAATCTGTGATGATGGATTGATATGTAGACTTTTAGTGTTAAAGCGTCCTGCTTTCTGATTGGCGGTTTCTGATTCAGCATCCAATTAGGAGACAGTATGCGATAAGCCTAAAATATCACCCGAATCCGGTATCATCTTATGACATGGAAATGAAGTAATCCACTATATATTTAGAGTAAACGAATATCAATAATGAGAATATAATTGGAATAACATAATTGGCAGCGAAGAGTTAATGTGCCTTTGGCATTAACGCAATTTCCTCCCGTCCCCCTTTTTCCATGTTCATTTATGATTTTTTTCTACTATTTGAATCCATAAGAAATTCAGAGAACAATAAAACATTACTGAAAACATGATGAAACGTGTTGACACATACAATCGGCCGAGTTAGGTGGTCTCCTCTCCTCCATATATATATATATATATATATATATATATATATATATATATATATATATATATATATATATAAATATATATATATATATATATATATATACGGTATAAGTGGGCCTCCGGCCTTGTTAATTTTGAGGTTCACTGAGACTCCGATGTCACCGAGCCTCCGATATACGGACGCCCGGTAACCACCCTTTAAAAATGTCGCATAGGATATAACATAAGTAACAAACACTTTACCACAAAATATGGAGGGGTCCAAGTTGCCCGATTTTTGATAGCCATTTAAATTTAGTGCAGTCCCCCGCCGCTGAAGTGCGCTTTCTTATATACTTTGTTTATGTTTTAGTGTTTGGAAACGTATACTTTTGAAGGTCACTGGGCTTCCCCAATTTGGCAAAAACAGGGATGCACACAAATATCATTCATTTTAGATTGTCATCAAGAAACATGTATTCTTTCCGCGCACGAACGAAATAAATTGTGGAGCTGCAATTGCCTCCCAAATATTTGAGAATGAGCCTGGTCAATACTTTTTCTCATTGATTCCGCAATCTTATATTACTGCGATTACGTCAAGTTTCATTCGGGAGTCCACTGAAATATTGCGATATTTCACCATTTCAGAAAAGGTACTTTGACAATGTAATACACAAATCACTCAAACAATTTCTCATGCAAGATTCAACAAAAGGACACCAAACTTTCGCTATCTTCTCAAGCAAAAAAAAAATTAATTTATTTCTTTCATTGAATGAAAACAATCTTCATATAGAATCCCTACTTGAATATATTCTCGTGTGAGTTGAGTATTCTGTGAACCTGACAAAACGCTTGCATTGTTTTCCACATATCAGAAAATCTATATTATCGTAATGTGTCTTGTATTTGATTTGTATCATTCAGTTTCTTATTATATTGTGTACCACGAAAGTTACTGAATGAGGTTGCTTAGAATGGATTAATAATTTACTGAATGTAGGAATCTGGGGTATTCCAAGGTTCAAGATTACAGATGAATCATGAAAAATTTTCAGGTAAACGACTCAAATGAATTCAATTTTAATCAGAACATGCTACTGTTCAAATGTAAAAAAAAAGGATGGAATTTTTTGGGTGTGTGACACAAGTTATGTTATAAAATCAGTAGCCCATTGTTTTAGAAATATACCAACAAAAAATAGTCAACAGAACATATACATATAGACACTAATGTATTGAAATAATCTATACATATATAATTACATATCCTGACTGACTGATTCACTAACTTCAACGCCCAGACCAAATAACTCAACACAAAGAGCTGAAATTTTGATAGCGTATTCCTATGATGACATGAGTATAAACTAAGTTTTTTCAAAACTCCATCCCTAAAGGTGAAAATCACAATACCGTTAGTTTTGAAGTTGACATGCAAACTGCTATTTTTGGCCTTTTCTTCTCAAATAACGAAACACGTATTTTTAGATTATTGGAAATTCAACCCCTAAAGGGGTAAAAGGGTTCAATGGGGTTCGAAAGTTTGTACTGGAGTACCCTTAGTTTTCGACTTGGGTTCATAAAAATTGGTATTTCAGTGTCTTCAGCAATCCAAACCCTGAAGGGGTCAAATGGGGGGTGAAACATTTTAAGTTAGGATCATGAAAATGGATATTTGAGGTATTTTTACATATGGAGACATTTGTTTTCCAGTGTTTTTAGAAATTGAACTACTAAAGGGGCGAAATGGGGGCTGAAAATCTTTATTAGGGTTCCGTGAGTTTTTGAGTTAGAATAAGGAAAATTGGTGTTTTGGCTCTCTGTTACGAATAAATAAATCGTGTTAAACTTAATTCAAAATGCCATATCTACAGGGGTGGAAAGGGATTGGTGAATTTCTAAAAGTCGTCACAAAGCATTACTCCGCTGTCAAATCAATTATGCCACCCAAACGAGATAACGGGATGACAGAATAACGGGAAACGAAATCACGGAATAGCCTGAGCCATAAGCTAGATGAAAACATATGGAAAAATGCTAGTTGATAATAATATAACAATATAATAATATATTTTAGGAAGAAAACCTTATAAGTGAGAGTTCTAAATGGTACAGAAAATCGAATGAAAGAGGAACATTCTTTCACAGATCTTGAAAACTACTCAAAATTATTTATTTATATTACCGAAGAAAATCATTCACTGTGTTATTGAGGATTTGAAAGAATAGGAAATAATGAAATTGAATAGGAATCATTATGCTCAATGAATAATATATTCAATTCTTCTTGAAAGGAAACTAAGGAAAATAGATCCAAATAAACTGGGGTACCATTAAAAATACATTTTCGAAATTGAAAGTAGGTATCGAGAAGTTTTTTTTTTCATAATGAAATGATAAGTAATATCAATATATATTACTGAATCCTCAACCAATATTTCCACAAATAAAAATATTTTCCAAACCATGCGCTATGGGATAATTTTTTTTTCCTTTTATAACATTGTTGTTTAGGAAAAAATAATGAAATGATAAGTAATATCAATATATATTACTGAATTCTAAAAGTCGTATTTTCGATTTTTTTTAAAAAAAACGGAAATAAAAATAAAACGGTTCTAGTTTTTTGGAAAAAGCTCAAAAACTATCGACTATCGGGAAAATTAAAAAAGAGGAGAAATTTCCTGTGATAATGTTACTCTCGCAACTCTATCCCAATTATTAATAATTTTAATTCAACGATGAATTGAAACAGGGCTTCGCGTGGGCGTTACGCTGAACTACAGCACCTCTCGGAAGAGCAATTCATATAACATATTTTTTATATTATTAAATATAAATCTAAAAATTCCAAAAAATTATTGTTTTATGTATCATTGAAAAAATGTAATTTTGGGAATTTTTTTTTCATCCAATTTTGATAATGTAAGGCTATCGTTATTTGAGTAGTTTTTTTGGAACCGCCGATTTCATTAAAAACCGAATAATTGTTCACAGAATGACTCCATGATTTCTTGCTTCCTGAAGCACATTTTACAGTGTACTCGATTATATCACGCTATGAAATTGTTTAAAAGTTAGTTAGTTTGGTAATTATAAATTTCTAAAGACAACAAAATATGAGAAACACATAGTTTGTTTTATATGGTTGTTCTTGTTATTTATTGTACTACTCAAAAAAAATCAACGCCAATCAAAGTTTGTTTATAACTAATTGTTAACTAAATAAAGAATTATTAATAAAAAAAATAATATGTTTTCCTATTAGGTGGAGAATAACCAATTCCGCATTTTGGAAAAAAAAATCTAAATATATTATTTAAATAATGAGAAAATGAAAAAATAACAATTTTAAAAAGAATATAATAAACGTTGTGAAATGTCTTTGTCAGACATAAAACTGATAATAATGTGGAATATCAAAAAAAATACAATGTTTATTCGATATCTCATATTTTGTAATTTTTAGACATTTTTAATTAACAAAATAATAAATTTTTTATTAATTTCTGCATGATATCATTGAGTACACATGTGAAATGTGCTCCAGAAAGCAAAAAAAAAATATGGTGTCATTCTCTAAACAATTATTCGGTTTTTATAAAAACGGTGATTCCCACAAAACTACTTAATTAACAATAGCCTCCGATTATCAAAATTCAATGAAACAAAATAACGAAATTATATTCTTCAGGTGTTCAACTGATACTTTGATTTTTTGGAATTTTAAATTTATTTTGATAGTATAAAAAATATTGTATTTGAATTGTTCTCTAGAGGTGCTGTACTCCTGCCGTAACGCCCGCGCGTAGCCCTATTTTCAACGTTGAATCAAAATTATAAATAATTGATATAGATTTCCGTGACAACATTTTTCATAGTAAATAGTCTCGTCTTCAAGAATCTGTTTTTTCATTTCATCTATCATCAAGAGTTCTTGAGTTACTACCAAAAAACTAAGGCTGTTTTTATTTTTTGTTTTGTGTTAAAAAACTAGCACATTTTCATCAGAATGACACCCCGAATCACAGGAAACTCACTTCTCTACTAGACTATGATGACATGAGTAACCACTATGAAGGTTTTTTGATACTTCATCCCCAAAGGGGTGAAAATGAAAATACCGTTATTTTGAAGTTAAAGTCATGGAAATCTCTCAAATCTGAATAATTTATTTGTTGATACTCAGAATCAACCTTCAATGGTATAGTCTGAGTTTTAAGGGATTGCACTATTTAATGAGGAAGTGTATGATATGAGCATTGCAGTTTGACTATGAGTTCAAATATTAGGTATGTATTGAGAGCGAAAATACATTTTTGTATCGAGAGGCCCATCGCAGTGGATCGCTACAATCACTCGAGAGCAGTTATGTCACTTTTTTCTCGAAATGCAACACATAAATATAACTGTTTACTAGTGGCGGCTATTACCAACTAATTGCTATCGACGGCGCGCGTTTCTATGATGTTATTGCGAGCAAGTGTTGAAAGTATAAATTTCGAAGTAAGTTTAAGAAATGTAATTTCAAGTCAACAGTTGAACTGAAAGTTGATTACTCCAGATGCTGGTGTTAAAAGTCAACAATTTTTTACAATTTTATTATTTACAAATATAATATAACATTCAAAATTTTTTTTTGAATTTCATTGACATTAATATTTATTATACAATCTGAACAACTAGAAATATTCCTTCTGCACTTCCTATGTTTTTTGTCATTAAGTATTCTTGTAGGAGGGATGGAATGAACAGTAGTGGCCGCCTTCAAAAGAAGGCTTTGGCAATATTTCACTAATTATCCAGCGAATTCCCAATTGAATTTAGTATTTGAAATTTCCATCGCCTGTGTCTTTTGATGTACTTAAAGTTTGCACTTTCTTTTACCAGTAAAGGACCAAAGACGGCAAAAACAGTGACCAGTATAGAGCTTTGATCTGTCAGTTTCAAGAACTCTCCTGGAATTCTACTGATGTATAGATACCAACTGATTTTGGTAAATTTCGATAAAAAATAAAATAAGAGTGGTCAACCGAAGTGAAAGATCGTGGAACGTTAGAATTTGAATCGGGAATTTTACTATTAATGAAGACTAATAAGCACAAAATATACCCAATATAGTTTACTGCTTTCATCATGGAATACTTATTGTCTAGTATAATTTTTAGAACTCTTCTAAGCCACTATTCCTGAATATTTTTTCAGAATGATCGAAGGTAGATTATATATTCTCTTTATACGATACTACTGAAATAAATTTATTTCAGAGTATGAAGCAAAATTCAAACTTTCAACTACCGGATAAACCAACAGGCCGTGTTATTTGTTATCATGCTGTGGAATTGAATATTGACTGAAAATTGGCAACAGTGTTAGGAGGCCCAGTGAATACACAATAGTTTCAAGGAGGCCAAGTTACATAAACCCCAAAAACGTATGTAACATATACAAAGGAGGCTAACTAGCCTGAGATAGTGGCGGAGGCCGAGTGGGCTATTAACTGTTTGCTTTGTATAAACACGGATGCTTGGTGGCCGAGTATGAAACGGAAGCTGAGTTGGTCTATATAGATATATATATATATATATATATATACATATATAATATATCAGAATATAATAGATTATATATTTTTATATGATATATAAATAATTTATGAGTGAGCAAAATTTAACCCTTGTTAATTTTGAGGTTCACTGGAATCTGATGTCACCGAAAGCTCCGATATACGGACGCCCGTAACCACTTCAAAGGAGTGCGTCATAGACTAGTAAACTAGTAGTAACAGAAGCACTTGCCACAAAAAATATGGAGGAGTCCGCTGTCTGATTTTGATAGCCATTTAAAAATTTAGTGCAGTCGTTCGCGCTGAAGTGCGCTTGTTTATATATACTTTGTTTATGTTATAGTGTTTGAAACGTATACTTTCGAAGGTCACTGGCTTCCCCAATTTGGCAACACAGGGATGCACACAAATATCATTCATTTTAGATTGTCATCAAGAAACATGTATTCTTTCCGCGCACGAACGAAATAAATTGTGGAAGCTGCAATTGCCTCCCAAATATTTGAATGAGCCTGGCAAATACTTTTTCTCATGATTCCGCAATTTATATTACTGCGATTACGTCAAGATTTATTCGGGAGTCCACTGAAATATTGCGATATTTCACCATTTCAGGAAAGGTACTTTTACAATGTAATACACAAATCACTCAAACAATTTCTCATGCAAGATTCAACAAAAGGACACCAAACTTCGCTATCTCTCAAGCAAAAAAATTAATTTTTTCTTTTCATTGAATGAAAACAATCTTCATATAGAATCCTACTTGAATATATTCTCGTGTGAGTTGAGTATTTTGTGAACCTGAAAAACGCTTGCATTGCTTTCCACATATAGAAAATCTATATTCTCGTAATGTGTCTTGTATTTGATTTGATTATTAGTTTCGGTTATTATATTGTGTACCATGAAAGTTACTGAATGAGGTTGCTTAGAATGATTATTAATTAACTGAATGTAGGAATCTGGGGTATTCCAAGGTTCAAGATTACAGATGAATCATGAAAAATTTCAGGTAAACGACTCAAATGAATTCAATTTTAATCAGAACATGCTACTGTTCAAATGTACAAAAAAAGGATGGAATTTTTTGGGTGTGTGACACAAGTTATGTTATAAAATCAGTAGCCCATTGTTTTAGAAATATACCAACAAAAAATAGTCAACAGAACATATACATATAGACACTAATGAATTGAAATAATCTATACATATATAATTACATGTCCTGACTGACTGATTCACTAACGCCCAGACCAAATAACTCAACACAAAGAGCTGAAATTTTGATAGCGTATTCCTAAGGATGACTAAGTATATAACCACTAAAGTTTTTTCAATACCCATCCCTAAAGGGTGAAAATAAACTCCGTTAGTTTTGAAGTAAGAGTCATGGAAACTGCTATTTTGGCTTTTCTTCTCAAATAACTGAAACACGTATTTTAGATTATTGGAAATTCAACCCTAAAGGGGTAAAGGGTTAAATGGGGTTCGAAAGTTTGTACTGAGTACCTTAGTTTTCGACTCTAAATTGGTATCATTTGTTACAATAAAAAAATATGTATTTCAGTGTCTTCAGCAATACAAACCCTAAAGGGGTCAAATGGGGGGGTGAAACATTTTGAGTTAGGATCATGAAAATGGATATTTGAGGTTTTTTTTACATATGAAGACATTTGTTTTCCAGTGTTTTTAGAAATTCAACTACTGAAGGGGCGAAATGGGGGCTGAAAATGTTTATTAGGGTTCCGTGAGTTTTTATGCTAGAATAATGAAAATTGGTGTTTTGGCTCTCTGTCACGAATAAATAAATCGTGTTAAACTTTATTCAAAATGCCTTATCTACAGGGTGGAAAGGATTGGTGAATTTGTAATAGTCGTCACAAAGCATTACTTCCGCTGTCAAATCAATTATGCCACCAAACGAGATAACGGATAACAGGATAACGGAAACGAAATACGGAATAGCCTGAGCCATAAGCTAGATGAAAACATATGGAAAAATGCTAGTTGATAATAATAATAAACAATACAATAATATATTTTAGGAAGAAAACCTTATAATTGAGAGTTCTAAATGGTACAGAAAATCGAATGGAAGAGGAACATTCTTTCACAGATCTTGAAAACTACTCAAAATTATTTATTTATATTACCGAAGAAAATTATTCACTGTGTTATTGAGGATTTAAAGAATAGGAAATAATGAAATTGAATAGAAATCATTATGCTCAATGAATAATATATTCAATTCTTCTTGAAAGGAAACTAAGGAAAATAGATCCAAATAAACTGGGGTACCATTAAAAACACATTTTCGAAATTGAAGTAGGTATCGAGATTTTTTTTTTTCATAATGAAATGATAAGTAATATCAATATATATTACTGAATCCCTCAACCAATATTTCCACAAATAAAAATATTTTCCAAACCATGCGCTATGGGATAATATTTTTTTTCCTTTATAACATGTTTTTCAGGAAAAATTCGTGTATCAAACTCAATCGATTCACGATGACATTCTAAAAAGTCGTATTTTTCGATTTTTTTAACAAAAAACAGAAATAAAAATAAAACGGTTCTAGTTTTTGGAAAAGCTCAAAAACTATCGACTATCGGGAAAATTAAAAAAGAGAAATTTCCTGTGATAATGTTACTCGCAACTCTATCCCAATTATTAATAATTTTAATTCAACGATGAATTAAAACAGGGCTTCACGTGGGCGTTACGCTGAACTACAGCACCTCTCGAAGAGCAATTCACATAACATATTTTTATATTATTAAATATAAATTTAAAAATTCAAAAAATTATTGTATTATGTATCATTGGAAAATGTAATTTTGGGAATTTTTTTCATTCAATTTTGATAATGTAAGGCTATGTTATTTGAGTATTTTTGGAACCGCCGATTTCATTAAAAACCGAATAATTGTTCACAGAATGACTCCATGATTTCTTGCTTCCTGAAGCACATTTTACAGTGTACTCGATTATATCACGCTATAAAATTGTTTAAAAGTTACTTAGTTTGGTAATTATAAATTTCTAAAGATAACAAAATATGTGAAACACACACAGTTTGTGTATATGGTTGTTCTTGTTATTTTTTGTACTACTCAAAAAAAATCAACGCCAATCAAAGTTTGTTTATAACTAATTGTTAACTAAATAAAGAATTATTAATAAAAAATAATATTTTTCCTATTAGGTGGAGAATAACCAATTCCGCATTTTGGAAGAAAAGAATTCTAAATATATTATTTAAATAATGCGAAATAAAAAAAAATTTTAAAAGAATATAATAAACGTTGTGAAATGTCTTTGTCAGATATAAAACTGATAATAATGTGGAATATCAAAAAAATACAATGTTTATTCGATATCTCATATTTTGTTACTTTAGAAATTTATAATTAACAAAATAATAAATTTTTATCAATTTCTGCATGATATCATTGAGTACACTGTAAAATGTGCTCCAGAAAGCAAAAAAATATGGAGTCATTCTCTAAACAATTATTCGTTTTTAATAAAACGGTGATTCCCACAAAACTACTTAATTAACAATAGCCTCCGATTATCAAAATTCAATGAAAACAAAATAACGAAATTATATTATTCTAGGTGTTCAGCTGATACTTTGATTTTTTTGAATTTTTAAATTTATATTTGATAGTATAAAAAATATTGTATTTGAATTGCTCTCTCAAGAGGTGCTGTACTCCTGCCGTAACGCCCGCGCGTAGCCCTATTTTCAACGTTGAATCAAAATTATAAATAATTGATATAGATTTCCGTGACAAAATTTTTCATAGTAAATAGTCTGTCTTCAAGAATCTGTTTTTTATTTCATCTATCATCAAGAGTTCTTGAGTTACTACCAAAAACTAAGGCTATTTTATTTTTTGTTTTGTGTTAAAAAACTAGCACATTTTCGTCAGAATGACATCCTGAATCGAATGAGTCATCGCTCATATATTCAGAAGGCTTGGAACTATTTTTCGCAGGAAACTCACTTCTCTACTAGACTATGATGTACATGAGTAACCACTATGAAGGTTTTGATACTTCATCCCCAAAGGTGAAAATGAAAATACCGTTAGTTTTGAAGTTAAAGTCATGGAAATCTCTCCAAATCTAAATAATTTATTTATTGATACTCAGAATCAACCTTCAATGGTATAGTCTTTTTGGGTGCACTATTTAATGAGGAAGTGTATGATATGAGCATTGCAGTTTGACTATGAGTTCAAATATTAGGTATGT
>JAFIRS010008865.1:0-13935 GCA_018342105.1 Gonioctena quinquepunctata | reverse complement strand
AAATCATACATTCCCATAAAGGTGGATGTGTGATTATATATAATATTGTTTGGAGAATGTAAAAACAACCATCCCTTGGAATATTTTGTGCAAAATTGAAAGGAGAAATTCGCCCATAGACAGGTTTTGTAAAAAACCTTTTTGGGTCTCTTGAATATTTGCTATGAGTAGTTATTTTTTTTTCTAATGTAAATGTATTGAATATTATTGGTAAATAAAATATAAAAACTGAAAAAATTCAATGAATAAAAAAACTGATTTTAAAGTGTGAACATAATCTATTTCAATATCTTAGATATTGAATGAAAAAAAAAACATATATTCAATAATTAATCAATTACTTGAATCAACCTTTTACAAAAAAATTATAATCTATTTTATTACACCCTTCTTTCATTTATAAACTTCATCTTGACTTTTCATATTACTGTCTGAAGATCATACCATTTTTCTGAATGTTATTCAACTTATACTCATATACTTAAGTAATATTTTATTTTTTCAAATATGTCCATCATCAGTTTTACCATATTTTTCAGAGTGACTGAAGAAGGAATAAACTTATTTCGAAAGCTTTCATAAAAGTAAAAATAGAGTTTGATTAAAAAATAGCTGCATCCCCACAAAATATTTACATTTTAAATAGTGTTCAGCAACAAACAAGAGTCGTTATTAACAAGTATGGGGTTTTACCCACATATTGCATCAAGATATGGAATCAATTGTATGCGATATTTGAAAAGATGGGCAAATTACACCAAATTAGCATCTCAGAATAACAGGAAAATATTTTTACTTCAATACAGAACTTATGGCTCAACACCAAGACATATTCAAGACAAGACTAAAGAGTATATAGTTCAATTGATATACAGGAAGAAAGAACTTATCAGTATGTGAAAAATTTAGGTGAAAGGTTGAACAAAAAAGTTTTGAATATAGAAATAGAAATTACACACAGATATATTAAAAGAATTATCAGTGAAGAAGTTAACTTGGAAGAACAGATTTATAAAGTTTTTCCACTTAATATTTGGAATGAAAGTACACAAATGATCAAATATAATAAATAATATAATGATGTGGAAAAAAACAATTTAAAAAAGATTGAAAAATTAAAATTTCTCTAGAACCAATATAAAAATAAAAGAAAATTGGTTGAAAACTTGACTTATACTCAATTTCCCAATGAAGTTAAAAACATGTTATCACTACGTCCTAAATTCAGTTTGCAACCAACTATTGATGACATTTCTATAAAACATAATTTGGCAGATATTGAATTTATAATGAATGAAATGAATTATTCTGAAAGTAGGAATATTTACATTTCTCGAATATACCCACTAACTTTTTACATAGTGAACCTTTCCAATTTTCAGAATTCAATATATGGTATAATACAACTAGACATTTTCTACAAGAACACCCTGAAATATGCATAACAAGATCCGATGAAGGTACTGCCACAGTAGCTATCAACAAAGAGCCATATATTCAATTAGCCGGAAATAGTGTTAAATATGAGATTTATTACAAAAAAATCACCAAAGACCCAACTTCAGGTACTCAACAGAGAGCAAACGAATTAGTTAGTCAATTAAAAATGATAAAGATATTGAAGATAATGATGCAGAAACTTCGACAATTTACAACTCTGTATGTCCGAAATTCTATGGTTTACCAAAGATTCATAAACCTACGTTATCACTTAGAACTATTATCGCTTCTATTGATGCACCCACAAGCAAATTAAAAGCTTTCATTACAGATATACTCACAAAAGCTCATAACGTTGACAATGAGTACTATATTGAAGATTGTTTCAAGTTTTCGGAACTCATCAATGATTTTCAATTACCACCAAATTATATTATTATAAGTCTAGATGTTGTTTCACTTTCAACCCATATCTCCAAAGAGTCAGTCATTGATAGCATCAATAATAATTGGAACACGATTGGAAATCATTGTTCTTTGAATAAAGATACATTTGTAAAAATAATAAATTCCATTTTCGACGATATTTTTTTCTCATTTAATGAGCAAATTTATCAACAAATTTTTGGAACACCAATGGGATCAAAAATATCACCCATTCTTGCTCAATATATTATGGATGATTTATTATTTTATTGTATGCCTAAATTATCTTTTGAAGTTCCTTTCTCAAAGAAATATGTTGATGATATTATTTGTGCCATACCTGAAGGAAAAAAAAATGAGATACTTGATACTTTTAATAATTATAATAGTCATATTCAATTCACAATTGAAACAGAAATTGATAGTAGTGTTCCATTTTTAGATTCAAAACTCATAAGAACTACAGAAAATAAAATCATATTAGATTGGTATATCAAACCTACAAGTACTGGTAAACACATGAATTATTTCTCCTATCATACTGAAAAAACAAAAATTAATTCAGTACTTGGAATGAAAAATAGAATAGAATAGCAACTTTAAGACAAAAAAATTTGAAAATTATTCAACATACTTTTAGACAATTCCTATCCAAAAGACTCCTCAATGAATTAATATTTTCCACAAATAATATTTCAACTCAGATAAGGAATAATAATGATTTTGATAATATCGAAAATACAGAATCAAGTGTCATTAAAAAATTTCGTTCATTTCCATATTTGAAGGAACTCACTCCCAAAATTAATAAACTAATTTTTATCCAATCTCTCTTTTTACAAAAGTCGACATAAAAGTACATGTTCTGCTCCTTGGAGCCCTTCTTATGAACATACTTAACAAAGTTTATTAAAGTTTATATTTTGTTTGTTATAATTATTTTAAATGAAAAAAAAAAACATTGAAAAAAAAAATTTGTTGACAAATGTCATTATAGAGCTGTTTTTGCATCTAACAATGGCATCAATTAACGTAGGTAAAAATTTTTTTACGTCATTTGTCGAAAAATTGTTTATAAACAAATAGACAGGTATAATAATTTTAAGAATTTTAATTGTCAAGACAAAATGATAATTTAAATAAGAAAAAACCTCAAATACATTTTTTAATTGTTTCAATGGTTTTTTTATATTTCCTTGTTTAAATAATTAATTAAAAATTTTTTCTCGTGGAAAATCATAATTGGATTTCTCTATAGGTTAATAAAGAAATTAATTTTTTATTAATAATTTCATTGTTTATTGAGTTAACGATTTGTTATAAACAATTTGTGACCACTCGGTTTATTTTTTTGCTGGAATAAAAAAAAATACAAAAACTGCTATATATAACAAAGTACTGAAAAAAATTGTCTTTGATTTTCAAATATTACACGATACCGAAATCAAAGTGGTCTCTTAAATTTTCAAGTGCAAATAGATACAACTTTTAAATTATAAGAGATACGATAATGGACATTCAGGACATTTTTGTAAAGGATTAATCAATCAATTAATCAGCTGTTACATGCATTTATTTATAAAATTTTTTTTTTTTCATTTTTGTACTTTTTTTGACTTATAACTTGTTTAAAAATGAAAATACAGCTGTTAACCAGACAATTTTGTTTACTGATAAAATATCTGCCAAATAACCTTTACATCATACCCATATCTCTATAGTTAAATTATAAACGTATTTTGATTATTATTTATCTAACTCGTGTGATATTTTATCACTGTAGTACGAAAATGTAAAAAAATCATCGAATTTTTAAAAACAAATGCATGTAACAGCTGATCAGCAATAGTTACAACCTTGGATTCTCATACATTTCAAAGATTGATTAATCCTCTACAAAAATGCCCAAAATGTCCATTATCGTATCTCTTATAATTTTAAAGTTATATCTATGTGTTACTTGAAAAATTGAGAGGACACTTTCGGTATCGTGTAATATTTAAAAATGTTATAAAAAATTGAAGACAATTTTTTCCAGTACTTTGTTATAAATGGTTGTTTTTGTAATTCTTTTACTACCAGGAAAAAAAATAAACCGAGGGTCACAAATTGTTTATAACAAATTGATAACTTAATAAAAAATGAAATTATTGATAAAAAAATATTTTTTTTGTTGACCTATAAAGAAATGCCAATTATGATTTTTAAAGAGAACAAAATTTCTTGATCAATCATTTGAACAAACGAAATATAAAAAAACTATTATAAACAATAAAAAAATTATTTGAGGTTTTTTTTAAATCATCATTTTGTCTTGACAATGATATGGTAAGAAATAATTTTTCAAAAATATTATATTTGTCTATTTGTTTATAAACAATTTCCTAACATATGACGTGATTTTTTTTTCTATGATAATCAATGCCATTGTTAGATGCAGAAACAGCTGTATAATAACATTCGTCAACAAAATTTTTTTAACAATTTTTTTTTATATTTCATTTTGTGTTCATTTATAAAAATTATAACAAACAAAATATAACACTTCAATAAACTTTATCAGTATGTATATAAGAAGATTGGAAAAATTATAGTTTTTTATTTTTTATTTATTGCATTACATCTTCCACACAGAACAAGTTCTGGTATAAGGAAGTTAATTGATTGATTACAATTATAAATTTCAACCATTTTAGAACTAACTAGTTATAAAACCTATTCAAATCTCAACTAAACATACATATATATACACATATATACATATACATATATATATATATATATATATATATATATATATATATATATATATATATATATACATGTTATATCTCACTTCTCACTAAAGTCTTTTTAAAAACAATTACTACTTCAAAAAGGAGTATAGTAGACTCCTTTGGACTTTATTTGGAAAATATAATAATACAATTAAAACTACTCGACTGAGTGTCTGAAAACAATTAGTGATTGATGATGCCTCGCAAGGCTATTTATAATGTTAGAAAAATGGTGACGCTGCTTAGACCAGCGAAATATTATCTGTAGTCAGTTCCTGAGAGCGGACGTGATGACCCTGGGAAGATAGCAAGTCAGCAGTTTCCTGGAAGGTAACCTGATACTCCTGGGATGGCCACTAGTTATCTTGCATATAACAGCTCCCTCCATAAAGAAAAAGTTGATGCCATGCAGCAACTTTTAGGGTTGTGAGGTGATCATGCATCTCCTTCCAGATGGATGGATTCTTCCTGCATTTCTTCATGAAAATTTGGTCTTTTTTTTTGGGAACATGCTGGAGATTCTTCTCGACGGTTTGAGTGGTCTGTGCGGTGGATGCGGTGAATCGTCAGGTCCTGTCAGAGCCAGTCTTGTCGTTCTCTTTCTACACTTGCAGAATAGGTAGAGTGCCAACAGGGATAAGACGAGTGAGATGGTGAAGAAGGTGAACCATGATATGTTCTTCTCGACGAAAGGTTGTTGAATCAGGTCATCTAGGCTTTTTGAATATGAGTTCAGCTTGTGTTTGGCAACGTCCAAGTCATCAACACTCAGATCGTTCAATTTGAGGGGCTTCAGTTTCGGCAGTTTCGATTTTTCTGGAATATCCACACAACATTCGTATGGTATTACAACTGGATGGGTGCCGTGGGTGACGTTCGATGTTTTCGATCCTTGAGAATTTGCCTAGATCTTTGTTATTCCAATAAACGCACTACATTCAATCTGGAGTTTCACGATTGAATTCTTATAAATAATTTCAGTCTTAGTGTTCATATTGGGACAATTCACGGTCACTTGTGAAGGTTCAGAAAGGATCACTAGCCATAGATTGGTTTCGAGTTTTTGAATGTTATAACCTTGGCTAAAAATCAAAGAACTTTGACAGTTTCGCGGAATGTTTATGAAACTTTTGAAAATTTGGGCTTCACAAATGGAGTTATAGTCTATTGGATATGCGAACATATCGGAGCACAATTCAGTTCTATGAAAAAGCGGTTTACACGTTTTCAAGTCTGTCACAGGTATGAACATTAAAGAATCATCATCTTTCACGATGAATGTTTGAGAAATCGAGAGAATGTGATGGAGGCCATTTCTATTATCATATATTGGAATTGGGTACAGTTGGTACAGGGTGTAAATTTGTGGTTCTGTAAGAGGAATTTTAGGATAAAGACTAAGTTCGAGTTGGTTTGGAACGCTTCTAATTCTATGATTTCAAGGTATTGTGCTATTTTGGAAAGTTTTGGTTGGAGTGGGAGATTGTTTTTCCGTAGGTTTTGAGAAATTTCCTGTAAGGCAGTAATCAAATGATCGGGTGTAATGATTGAAGAATGAATTATATTCAAACGTGCAAAGGTAACATATCATCAATATTTTCTTCGAGGAATAGAAAGCTTTTCATTAGTTTTTCGCAGATATTGATAAATTTCAGTTTTGTTTCAACGTGACTAATTCTATCGCTCCATCGATTGATAGTATTTTCTATAATTTTAATATCCTCATTGAAAGTCTTCTCATCGACTTGCAATTTGCGAATGGTGGTATTGAAATTTTGGATAACTGATGTGGTTACTGAAATTTGGTTCTTTAATAAGTTCTTCAATTGGTGTTCATCGTTATTCAACCCATTAATACAGTTGGTATAGTATTCGCCGTCAGCGGCATCTAAATTGCCGGTGATTGTTTTGAATATACTTCCTATACCGTCAATCAGGCCTCTTTTATATCGTTTAGTATCTGAAATAGTTTCTCCCAATTTCTTCAATAGAATTTGGAATTTGGGTGAGAAGGCTAATATGGGTTTTTACCTCGGATCGAAATTCGTTCATTCTATATCCTGTGAATTGTATTGTGTTTACGAGAGTTTCTAGAATTATTTTCGTAAGCATTTTTGAATACGGAAATGTCTTTATTTACAAGTATAGTCCATTTATCGTTAGTGAGTACGATATTTCCATTTTCATGGTAATATACGCCGATTGTATTATTTATTGGTTTGATTTGGTATTGAGACTCTACTGATCCGACCAGCAGCAGCAACCTGAAAATCTTCAGTATACGGCTTCATGCGATCGAAGTTAACTTTTGATCTTTGATTAGTTCGAGGATTCAGAAGTATCGCGGAATTTAGGAGAATTTGTTCCATTATGAAAGGACCATTGAATTTGTTGTGTAATTTATTCTTTATTTGGGATTCCTTGACATATACTTTGTCCATGACTTTATATTCTGGGGTTTCCTTTTTTATGTTGCGATCAAAACGGACTTGGGCTTTTTCTTTTTGTTTTAGGGTACGTTCACGGGCAATTTTATAGAAGTGAGAAATTTTATTATTCAGGTCTCGTATATCAAATCAAATCAAATCCTTTATTTTCCTTAAAATGACAAAAAATTTCGTTTTGTATAGGAATAGTCAGTACTTATATCTAACTTACAACTAGTACTAAAAACAAGCAAACAGATTTACGGGTCTAAACAATATTACACAAACACAGTAGAGTGGATCACATAGGACTAGATAAAAACTCATCGAGTGTATAAAAACAGTTGATCAACAAAAACGACTTCAGACGTTTTTTAAAAATCGTTGCAGTTTCAGCTCTCTTGATCATTACTGGAAGGTGATTGAAAATTTTAGGTCCAATGCATTCAGGAGCATTTTGAGTAATCTTGTATTTGGCACTTTTGACATGTATCATTCGTTTCTGACGAGTGTTCTTATCATGAATATCACTGTTCAGAATGAAGTCGGTTTTATTGGTGAATACATAAACTGAAAGTTCATATATGAATAGACTTGTCAGAGTTAGAATATTCTGATTTATAAAAAGGGTTCTACAGGAGCTTCGTTTAGGGGTGTTAAATATACAACGTAAAATAGCCTTTTGTTCAATGAAGACGTTTCTACTCATTGTTGAGTTGCCCCACAAGCAAACACCATAACGCAGCCTAGACTCAACGTGAGCATAATATACACTGATGAGTTGCTTTTATTCAAAACGACTCTCAGATTCCTAAAGAGATATAGGAGGAGCACAATTTAGATACCAGCTGTTCACAGTGTGGAATCCAGTTCAGATATTCATCCATTTGCATACCCAATGAATTTAACTGCATTATGAGAGCTTTGTAAGGTAGTATTATTAACCCTCAATTCGGAGTGTTCGGTTTTATTCCGATAGTTATGAAAACGAATAACTTGAGTTTTTTAGCATTAAAAAATAGATCCTGTCTGTTGAAGTATTCAGAGGTTAAGTTCAGGATATCTGTACATTTGTGTGTTAAAATATCAGTTTGCTTATCCGAGATCAATATACTAATATCGACCGCATATGCAGTAAATAATGAGTATGATATTTCCCTATCGATATTGTTTATGTATAAGAGAAACAGAACCGTCCCAAAATAGATCCCTGAGGCACACCAGTCCGGACCAGTTTCTGTTTCTGATATGGGAGACGAAACCACACCACCTTGATCAAATCTCAATGAGACGCATTGGTTTCTGTTACTGAGAAACGAGGATATCCAGGTGTGAATTTCCCTAGACCATTAAATTCCAACATATCCAGAAGTTTCAGGTGATTCACGCAGCAAAAGCCTGCTCAAACGCACAAAATAGCAGCAGGCACTCGCCCACTTCAATGAACTCCTATCAGAATTTCATAGAAAGTCAGAGAGCAGTTTGAGTCGATTTTCCAGAGCGAAAGCCATGCTGCATGGGTATCAAGATATTGTGTGATTCAAGAAATCATTCAAGGCTTTAGGAATGCATACTCGGAAGACTTCGAGAAGCTCTGGGGACAGTGATTACTCTAAAATTTTCAATTGTTGATAATTTTGTTCTTACAGGGAGTTACTTCCACTTTTAGGGATGTGGGAAACTTCCATTTGAAAATGAAAGGTTCATAAAAAAAGTTTGGTTTTATAATAATGTGCAGAACTCTTTTCAGTAGTATCTCACTGTATCTCGTCAGTTCCTGATGATTGTTTGCTCCTTAGTTTACGATTGATTAAATTGAATAATTATCAAATGGCTCTAAACAGGTATGGATTTATATCTATTCCATTTCATTATTCATGTTCAAGGATAATATACTGAATAGCCTATTGAGGCCTGAGGTGCTTCGATGAAAAATTATTTAATTCATTCACGATCTCTGAAGGGTCTTCGATAACGTCATCATTTTTCGAATAACGATGTTCTCACGTGAGTTTTACTTTGTTCGTGAGTTCAGATACTACTTTCCACAAAATTTTCGGATCGTTATCTGACATACTAATTTTTTTTGGTAAAATTTCTTTTTTGTTTCGTTTACTAATTTTGGTGTTTTTTTTGTTGTTATTATATGTTTCAGTTAAAGCAGGGTTACTTTTCTTTAAAGGGAAAATAAATGTTTCAATGAACGACTAGATTCTTCAACAAGATCGTCAATCCACCCGTTTATTCTTGTTAAAATATATTTTCCGTTTGGGGAAAGCAGTTTCAAAATAATGAAGGAATATATCATAAAAACGATTGAAGGCATCTTCGCAAACACCATATTCATAAATATTGCTCCTTTCCTTTTTTTCCAACATAAACTCGAAGTTTTTTAAATTATTTTCATTGAAGCACCTCTTCATTTCAGTTTTATTGTTTGATGTCAGAGAAGAGCTAAAAATAAGTTCGATTTCGGAAAATGACTTTTTAAAAAACAATTTTATTTCAGAAGGAACTTTAAGTACATGAAATACAAGTTAACTGTTCAAAATCTAGTAGCAAAAAGCTTGAGAGAATGCCTTCCTCTTGGTTTTATTGAAGTCGGTGAGGTTCTAATCCTGTGACTCCTGCTGGATGTGGGATCCTGTATAACGGCTCTTCCCATAACTCCTCCGCCTTAGAGTGAAATCCTGGGGGTTGCAACAGGGATTTGGAGATGTGCTCTGGGGATCACCTGAAGTTCTTGTGCCGTTTTGTGGTTCTTCTTTTCTTGATCCTTTTTTGATAAAAGTGGGCTGGAACGTATCCCCATTACAATAAAAAAAAGAAAATATAGATAATAATAGTCCAGACACTAATGTTGTTGAAGTGAACCGGGTCCTCTAAAAGTCCGTCAAGTTTTGTATGTTTGCACTTCTAAAGAGGTTTTGATGTGTTTCACTTCATCTAGGTTGATTCCGTTCAATTGCAGTTGTTTGAAGTCGATTTGAGAATTTTCATTTTTGTATATGTCAATGTTCAGTTTTGGCAGTTCAATGTCTTTAAAGTCACTTCGCGTATTTTAGTAACTGCGTATTCGAAAGTCTTCACCTGCACTACACATTGGGGTTGAAGTTCTAGCACGTAAGTTCCTTGTAGAGTACATTGTTTTATTGAGTCCGCACTTTTGTTTGGCTATTATCAGTTCTGGTGAAATGATGATCCATGTTGTTCGATCTTCTGTATTTTCAATTGGCTAATTCCTCGGTTGGAATAGGCTTGCAGTTGGAAACACTGTTGAGAATCTCCAATTGTACTCGCAGGGCATCTTCCTTCAATTGGATCGGGTAGTTTAATGGCAAAGAAATTCTTCGGTTGATTTCTTGGCATTCAGTGGAGTGGCATGTAATTTTGCTCCCTTGAGGATGAGGAATTTGATTGTGGTAAAATAGTTCGGAATGTTTTTTTCTCGCAGGATTGGTAAAGGATAAAGGTGGAAATAGTCGTAGTTTTCTTCCACAATTGGTAATTCAATGACAAATATTGTTTGATTTTTTGAAAACTCTTTGATTTCTATAATTTTCTTGAAATTGAGTATGTTTTCAATTTTGGTTCAAAAGGTAGTTTGTTTTCCGATAACGGTAACTTACTGATTTGACTTTCTTTGAGCAGTTCATTAGGTTCAACTTATAAAATTGTGAAGTATGTTGAGTTTGGAAAAAGTGAATTTCAATTTTTTCAAGCATATTGGACATCGTTTGAAAGGCTACAATTATTTGATTTATCAAAAATATATATCAGAAAGAAGATATGTTTCCATATTTTGGAGTCCTTTTTTGATTTCAGTATTTCTTCGAGCTGTATAATTTGAGTTGGAGCTAATTGGTTGTGAGCAAGAGTTTGAGTGGTTTTATTAAAAAATATCCATAGAATTTGAAGAAGCGTTATTTGCTCATTTACTATATTTTTAATTTTGAATTGATTATTTGAGAGTCTATTGATTGCCATTATACTTCTCACATCTTCCTCATCAAGATTTCCAGTGATTGTTTTAATTTTGATCCAAAACCATTTATGAGGCCACGTTTCGGTCGGGGACTGATTTTTTGCAGGTTCAGCTGATTTATTTGAAGTGATATTTTGTTTTCAAGATTCGTTGCTAAATGATATGAATTATAATATTCCATTTTGAAGAGGTGTTCAGTTTTGTTGGGAACATTGTTCTCCAGTAGAGTTATTAAAACATGAAATTATTCGAGAGATTGAAATTCTTTCGCCATTGGTAAAAATCGAATATTTGAACAAAAGACCAATAATCAATTTTATTTTGTACTCCAAGTTTGAGAGTAAGTAAACCAGGGGGTTTTTTGGGAAAGGCCGGAATTTAGGTAGGTCAGTTGACCATTTGCATCAGAAGAAGCACCTGTAACAAGAGGGGGTTTTCTCAACCTTTTGATGTGCACTATTTTTTTCTATTTTTTTTAGTTTACTAGTGATTTCGACACGATTCAGGCTGAAATTATTGTGATTTGGGGTATGACCCAAGAAATTTTATATTTTCTTATTACTTTTGGGATTTCTGTTTCGTGATCAATAACAAATTTTTTTGATCCGGAAAGCTGAAAAAATACTTAATGAGACTTTGAGTTATTTTGAATGGCTGTTTTCCCTTTGGGTATGGTAGTTTGTCTAAAAGAAAGATTTTACGTGAATGTTTTTAAAACGCTTTGAAGCGTACTTAGTACGCTGACATACACGAGTTGATATATTCTGTGATTTTTTCATACCTATCCAATAATAGTTGTTAAGTTTTTTAAAGTTTCACTGATAACAGATGATTTTTTCTTACTTTCGGAGGGTTTTTTTCAAAAGGGAGAATTTGTTCGTCTCTATCGATTTCTTAGTCGCACATTATTTTGGGAGTTGACCATTTTAAACCCTAATAAATGTTTTCAGAGCAAAACCCCCGTAATTTTGAGCCTTGTTTATTTGCGGTCAAACCTGATGAATTTAATTTTGATATAATGAGGTTTCCTTGCGTCCTGGCAACGCTAACCAAAATTATAAGGGGCTTCATTTTTGAATGGAAATAAAGCAATCAAATCTTGTATCAAACAATCAATATTTTCTCTGATTCCGAAACTGAGTTCAATAGCATTTTAATTTCTTCCCTTTTTAATTTATTCGGGAACCAATGAGGCTGAGGACCCACCAGTTATTTGCAATGATAGTCTAAAATGTATGTATTGATTTGAGGATAGCTTGATCAAAAAGTTGTTATCAAATTTTTCCAACTGTCAAAAAAAAAAACCTAATGTATTTGGGTTTCCTTCATAACTTGGAATCACGTCAACATACAATTTAAAAGTTGATAATCTAACTGGCGGCCATATTATAGGTTCAACTGAATTTCCGGTAGTTAGCGAGTTTGAAATAAATCGATAAATTATTTATATCGGTTTCAAAAAATAAATAAAATAAAATTTTTGGAATTCGTAAAAAATAAATAAATGTGGAAATAGCAAATAACGACTACAAATAAAATAGGAAAATGCACTAAAGGAGAGCAAAATAACTCACAGTAATATGATGATTTTCATTGCTTTTCATCCTACTCAATGGATTTGGGCGAGTCCGTCCCGGTCCTTGGAATTCTTAAATTATGGCTGGTTTTGGCGATTTGGTCCTCTACCAGGTTTCTGAACTTGGGCGATGTTGCCTCGGTCGCAGAATACTTCTGAATTGTCTTTCTGGTCACTTTCACGAAAATGTCCGTTTTCGTCCACAAACTGTAGAAACAGACCGGTTCAACGCGATTTTTGTCGTCAAAACCGTTAGACGAAATCCTACAACGACTGCGCCAAAAAAAAGTTCGATTTCGGAAAATGACTTTTAAAACAATTTTATTTCAGAAGGAACTTTTACATTAAATACAAGTTAACTGTTCAAAATCTAGTAGCAAAAAGCTTGAGAGAATGCCTTCCTCTTGGTTTTATTGAAGTCGGTGAGGTGTCTAATTCCTGCTGACTCCTGCTGGAATCGTGGGATCCTGTATAACGGCTCTTCCCATAACTAGCTTTCGTTAATGTCTAAGAGTATCGCACGATGATCGGAAATTTCACAATCAATAACGTAACATGATTCCTCATTGTTACAGTTTGAAAAGATCTGGTCAATCAATGTGCAGCTGGTATTAGTGATCCTTGTGGGCCAACCCACCAATGGGCGGAAATCGAAACATGACATCAAATTACATAATGATACAAAATTAACATTTGAGTATGAATCAAAGTTGAAATCACCGCAAATAAAGTAAATCGTCAGTTCCGCGTCGAGCCTCATACGAACTGGACGTGATTTGTAGAACCTAGCAGTGACACCAATTCGTGTTGAATATTTCATTGAATTCTTGGTTTTCACAGTGTATAGTTTCCACAAAAATTGGAATCTGATCAAAATAGATCGAGGAATTCCCCCTGGGGGATTCAAACCGCGATAGGACGCCTTTAGATACGAATATTAGTGCTACGAAATATTCTAATGATAATGACATCTGAATGAAGTAGTGATGGATTCATCGAACCCACAGACAACGACCGAAACAAGGGCCGGCCTGCTGATAAGGATTTCAGAAAAAAAAAGGAAATACGACTTTTAACGTTGCTTCAGATAAGTACAATTATCCAAATGTGCATGTTTATATTGAAAAGATAAATAATCAAATTAGGGCAATTACATCCTCTAGCGATTGGTCATATTTTACATAAAAAATTAAAGATACCTAATATAATTGAAATAAAAGTATAGGCAGAAACCGCATAAAAATTGAATCACAACTTTGAAATGCAAATAATTTAGTTCAAAAAACCCAATCTTGTTGTTGAAAA
>JAFIRS010008864.1:0-13943 GCA_018342105.1 Gonioctena quinquepunctata | reverse complement strand
ATTGAGTCTTATTTGTCTTCTGTAGGCTTGGATTATTATTTATATTTGGAAAATCGGTAGTTCTATAATTATATCTTTCTGGTTTTTGGGTTTTGGTACACGTTCACTTGCATCATAAATGAGAGATGATCATAGGTCATATAATGTCGTATACGATTTTGAGTTCAAATTCTGGGCATTGTTTACTTACAGATTGATGTTCTCCACTTTGGCAGTGACGGCATTTGGGGTTGGGGCACTGGACTGTTGTACCATGAATTTTTGCACAATTCTGACATATTGATTTGCTACTGCATTGTTTTTGGTGTGACCATAGAGGAGGCATTGGTAACATTGGATAACTGAGCGATACTCTTCAATTGGTGTATATAGAGAATATATTTCTATTTCTGTTGGTAATTTTTTCCCTGAAAAAGTTAAACAAACAGTGCTTGAGGGAACATACGTTGTTACTCCTTCTACAGTTTTTTTTCGATTCAATCTCCTGGCGTTGATTACCTTACAATTCACCAGTTTTGTATTTGTGTTATCTATTATTCCTTTTTCTGTTACATCTTCATCCATATATCGTATAATGCCTTTGCAGGTAATATTATTTCCCGGAATGAAACATTCCAAGCCTTTGGATTTTATGATTTCGCTATTTAGGAAACTGTTTGCTGCACTAAAGGTTTTGAATTCCACACTCATTCGATTTCGACCCTTGCGTTTGAGTTTTTTTAATTCGCCAATTTTTAGGTTATAGATCATTTTGGCTACTGATAATTGGTGTTAATTTCCAATGTTAGCTGTTCCATCTGTATTATCCTTTGAGTTTGTATATACACCTCATATGGTCCTGGGTTTGTGTATGAATATAGTAGTTGATGTGAATTACCTTGATTAATTACGGAGATGTATTTGTGTTATGTTTATCGGGGTCCTTCCGAGTCTTTGTCATGTTTGCCGCTCTGTTTGATTTAATATATTACGATCTTCACTAAAATATTGTAATTAAATACTATAAAATCTCACCAATGGGGGAAAGGGAATAATTTGGTAAAAGGATGTTAGTATATGCACTAAATATTTTTAGATTTCGCTAAATTTATTCTTTGAGGTTATAGCTCGCGTCCACCTTCAGCGATCACCACTCTCGAAAAAACCAAAGTCCCTTTCAAGGCGTTGGTGATGAATATGGTTGGTACATTTGTTAAGCGTCCTTTTTGGAGGGGGTGCTTTTTGGATAAGATGCCTGGAAACCCTGGTGTATGTACTGATTCGATTTTGTTTAGACTTTTTAGTAGAGATTCTCGCGTCCTACTTCAAATTTTTCACAATAGATGGTGACAAATTGACATAGTTCAACGAATTGGATCTGTTTGGCCATTACAAAATGCATTCGCCAACCTTAGGCAACCTGCACACTGATGCGGAATATGATGATATGAAACTTCCAACCAATTGGAAAATTTGAATGCTTTTCAATCCGATTGAGGTTATGATTTGTGAATTGTTATTTCTGCAAAACTCAGTTATAATTACCAATGTTTTGTATTCATTGAAATGGATCGTGTTTGTATGTTGTGTGGTCAGTCACAGGATGTCGATTTTTTGCCGAACCAATGCAGGTGAGTGAAATTGCTAATATAACACAGTTTAAAAGTTTATGGAATCAATAAGTGGGACTTTTTCTCCGATAATTTTGAACCCTTGTTTATGCAACGTTCCCAAGAACTAAGCGAACTAATAACTATGGATTCAACACTAGCAAATCAATGAGCGTGTATGGAACCCTAGTACAAGAACCCTGACTAGAAGTTGCCCAACTTTTAACTAAGAACCAAAGTTCTTAGTTAAAAGTTGGGCAACTTTTAATCATGGTTCTTAGATTCTTGTACTAGGGTTCCATAAACGCTCATTGATTTGATGTTGAATCCTTGTTATTAGTTCGCTTAGTTCTATAAGATAAAAGCATAAATCTAAGGATTTTGTTTGCACTTCAAATGAATTAACGACAGAGCTTGGAATGTGTTGACGCATAATATATTCCATTTTCGAAGTACTGTTCTGGAGTTCAAATCGAAGCCTGGTCCTAAAAGTTTCGGTTGTGATATATAGTTTGATTTTGGGTAAATTTATAGTCTCCAACGATTTTCACAATTTTGGGTTACCTACTTGCACAATCTCTCACTGAGCACAAACTTTGTGCTCCCAATTACTCAGGAGATACGATGACCTTTCCTATGTCAATAAAGGTATTTTTTTTTAACTCAAATTTAACGTTCAAAGTCATAGGATTCTGGACACCAATACGATGTGTCTTCCAACTTATGGAGGTTATGAATACAAACATAACTAAAGGTACGAAAATACCGTGTGAAAAATGATGAAATATTAGCCCCAAAAAAAGCAACCCATATTGATTATATACTATTAAAGTCTGAAAACGAAAATTGATATTCAAAATGAACAGTTGAGTTATCTGTTGTTGGAAATATATGCACTCATTGAAGTTCAAAGAAAATTTCACAGTTCAATGTATTAAACCAAAAAATATTATCATTTGCAATTGCTGAATAGATCAACATTTCATGTAATAATGCTTATAAATTCCTCAATTAATTATCAAAATTTCACAATACCTTTCAAGAGATATACTAAATAAACAAGATTCATTGATTGTAGGAGGAAAATTTACTTTATGACTATCCACGACTCGTGTCACCATGATTTCAAGTGGAAAATAATAAATTAGCATTCATAGCACTTTCTCAGAAATTTTAAATTATATTCCTTAGTAGTTTGAGAGAGTTGAATTTAAGTGACCGTTAAGTAAGTTGGAAAATCTAGCGAGCAACATGACACAAGGAAAAAGTGAAAAAATATATGAAAGAGGGGAGCGAATAGTCTTAATGAAAAAAATAAATAAACAATTGGTTTCCTCTGAACACAAGGGTTTGAAGAATGTTTGGTTTCTTTTTTCATCTTAAAAAATTATTTTCATGGCACCGCCTTTGTAATCAATTGATTTTCGGGCATTCAATTTAATTCCCAAACTAAAAATGATAATGACACATATTAAATATAGGTATAGACATTTTTTCTCTTTATTCCCAAACAACACACACTACTTATATTTTATTGAACCTATTTAAATAGTGTTTTATTATTAATATTTCCAGTTCGGAGCCACTCCAAGACAACCACTGGATTCCAGAACCAGTTTCAGAAAAGGCTGGCATGAGCAAACCAATCCAAATTTTTGAACACTTAAGGCAATACTTCATGTCATGTGAAGAATTCCACAAAGACCTTTTCAAAATGTTGATGGGTTGTTATTCAGTCAGAATGAATGATTTTGCTCAGAAGCTTTGCAGGCTATGCTAGAGAGAGACAGAGATGTGGCAAAGCTTTTTATTCGAAAAATGAGCTACGTCTGAAAAAAAAAATACCCAACCTTTGGACATATATTTTTGGGAAAAATCAATATAATGAGATGTAAAATAATAATAAATTTTTATTGAACCCAAGAAACATAAATAATCTTAATCTATTACATATATAATACAACTGAAATAAATATTTCAATGTGATTTGCATCAGAATTCAATAGTAATGATGAAAGGGTAATGCGTCAAGGTTATTTAAATTTATTTTGAATTACTTTTACCCAAGATCATATTTAAAATGTTGGGAAAATCTGTAGAGAGCCCGAACCTCTTACAATTCAACAGGAGGGGCTTCCATTTCATTTCCAATGCATTTTAATATCATATTTTATTATTATATATTATAGATAATTTTTGGAGTTTTTCAGAAAACCTGTAAAAACGTATTTCAATATTAATTACAACTTTTTGGTGAAATTTGACATTGAATATTTAATTGGACAAAACGACAGTTTCCTTTGGCGGATTGTATCCAAAACATGATTAATCCCTTATCCCTATGGATAATATATATTTGAAATGAAAATGATTATTTAAAAAAAAAGGAACTTCATATCATTTTTCAGTGATATCTCAAAGTTAATAAGAAGTAATTGAGGAATTGTGCTTCTCGTTTCATTGTAATTCAATAACAGAGTCATAAAAAATTCTGAATTACAAATTTAGATTATATTCAACTTTGCATTAATTCAAAAAGCCCTGTTTAGCAGATCAGTGTGAAGTTAGCGGCCTTTTTCTGGCAGCCGTTTTTTATCTGGCGGCCAAATGATCAGTGACGTCAGGGTGATTCAAAATTCCTTCAAATTTTCAACCAAATCGAATGGCTGAAGACTTGGAATTGCAATGGGAATTCAATTTAACAGAAAATGGTCGAACACAACGCAAATGAAAAACTTAAGAATGATATACTAAGATATATTTGATATGTTTTTAAATAAAAATTCAAAATGCACCCTCAAATATGTTTAGCCAAGTGAATATTTGGAATATGTACTACTGAAAGGCTATATATAATGTTTCTTGACATATTTTTTGGGTAACCTTCCACAGTCTGAAAATATAATCAGGAAAATCAGTTGAAAAGCGAAAAAGACTGCAAGAAAAAATCAAATTATTCAAACAATTAAAGGAGATTTAGAAGATTTTTGAGAACGGGCAGATATAGTCCCCAAACGCCAATCAAAACTATATAAAGAAGTATCTTTTTAATTTTACTATTTTTATAGGCATATTAAGGAAATGAAAAGTTACTGACAAATCGAATCATTTTTCTATTGGAAATATAATTTGGTGACGAGTAACTTATCGGTGAACTAATTAGTTTGCCCTTTCTACACTTGTATAGATTTTCCTGATTATATTTTCATTTTCAGACTGTGGAAGGTTACCCAAAGAACATGCCAAGAAACGTTGTTCCTCCACAAAAAACCACATTCATTCAATGCTATATTAATGATTTACCAAGACATGATTGATTTGCAGGCCGGCAAAGAGATAGTTTATACTTGTCGATATTTAAAAAAACAAAAGCCACCTTCAAAAATGTTTAGCTAAGTTCATTTTCGATATATGTATTACTGGAAGGCTATATAATAATGTACCAAGAGATGACTGATTTGCAGACCGCGAAAGCGGTAGTTTATATTGTTTTTCGAAAAAAATGTAGACCCACCATCAAAAATGTTTAGCCAAGTTCAGTTTTTTGGTATATGTGTTACTGGAAGGCTATATAATGATATACCAAGAGATGATTGATTTGCAGGTCCACAAAGGGGTAGTTTATACTTCTATTTCGAAAAAATCTAAACCCACCATAAATTTTTTTTGCCAAGTCAATATTTGGTATAAGTGTTACTGAAAGGCTATATAATGATATACCAAGAGATGATTGATTTGCAGGCCATCCAAGGAGTAGTTTATATTTGTGCATCGAAAAAAATCATAACCCACCCTCAAAAATGTTTAGCCAGGTTCGTCAATCATCCATTGGTATATCTTTATATAACATAATATCTATATCTTTATATAACATAATATCAAGTTTTCCATTTGTTTTCGACATTTTCTGTTAAATTGAATTCCCATTGCAATTTCAAATCATCAGCCATTTTATCTTCTTTCCTCTTCTGAATAAACTGTATCTGCAAGGTTCAATTTCCTTGATCTGTAAAGAAAAATAAAATAAGTTTGCAAGAATGATCTTACTACCCAAATTCTTAAAAATAATGCAAAACATGTAGAGTTAAAAACAGAATACGTTACATCATCAAACAAATACGATTAAAATCAGACATCACAGCATTATCTAAACATGAAAAGGAAAATCAACGTAAATTCGATTTTGACAAGGTTGAAATTTTGACAAAAGAAAAAAATAGTAATGAAAATAAACTGATCTTTACATTTTGACACGAAAAAGTCTTGCATAAATTATATCAATAGAGCCCACATACTACAAAAACACTCCAATTTATTTAACAAAAGAATAACAGATAAAAACAAACTCGATACTAGCAATCTCAGATATTCAACAATGTTCATTCCAATTGTGAAATATGAACACGAATTGATTTGTTTGAAACTATGAACAGGATGTTCATGAAATCAGATGTGGAATCATTGCGACTGAAAAGATAAACTTTAGTCTCTCTTCCATCGTTCAAGATAACCTCTTGTGGGGTATTCATGTTGAAAGGGAAACATTCTCAATTGAATAGAAATATTTTTCTATGAATTGAAAATCCACGATAAAATGAATTATTTTTTTGAATGTCAACAGAAACAACTACTTCCCGGCTAAACCCACGCTGGACATTGAACTTCATCTGATATATATATTCTGAAAGGACCTAACTCAATGAAAAAATCTAAAATTGAAAATTTGCATTTTTATTCAGATAGTTATTTGATTTTCTATTCCAGTCTTAATTAAGAACTCATTGAGTTAGGGTCCTTTCAGAATATCTATCAGATGGAGTTCAATGTCCAGCGTGGTTAGCCGAGGAATAGTTTTTTTATGTTAGACATTCACAAAAATAACTAATTTTATCGTGGATTCACTACAAAGAATCTTCCTATTCAATATTCAATTTGAGAATGTTTCCCTTTTCAACATGAACACGAAATATTGAAAGAATAACTGTCAAATTATATTGTAAGTTTTGAACGTCTCTTTGAATTTTAATCATATTTGTTTAATGTTATGTAACGCATTGTTCTTAACTTTAGATGTTTTACATTATTTTTAAGAATTTACCTGAAGATGACATAAACAATGTTTGTTGAAATGTCGTATCAAATAAAAAATACATATACTGACTAAGGCCCTTATTTCGAGAAAACAAAGAAAATAAACATGTGGTCAAGAAATTATAAAATATATATATATATATATATATATATATTTGATTCTGTTTTTTTTTAAGAAAAACTCCAACAATGTACAAAAAAAAATAATAACTTCCATTCAGACAACAAGAAATACCCCAACTTTCATTTCAATTGAAATTTAAGGTTTCACCTGTCAGAGAAGAACACCAAAAACTCATTCAGAGTTAAAACTTTAGAAAATCTTATTTTAGGAAAAAAATTACATACATTTTAATCTAACAGTGGTTTTCCATGAAGAATTTGATAAATATATACTTTTTATTACATACTCAATGGGACAAAATGTTCAAAAGAGATTTTTTATAGTAGAAGCTCTAAATGATTATATATCTAGGTGAATCATTATTTTGATGTGATGCAAAGATATTTGGCATATGCAATATGTGTATCAAGTAAGGTGAAGATCGATCAACCACTAAATATATATATATATATATATATATATATATATATATATATATATATATGAATCCTTTATTTAGCCCAAGACTAATATATAAGTACAGTCAATAAATAAAATAAGTAGAATAAAAATATAGTTACATAGAAATACATTGATAACAAACAGATAGTAATTAGCACAACACTATATATACATACATATACACACACATAAATAAAAGTTAATAATAGGTATCAACATCGAGGTTTGCACTCACTCAACAGAAGTCTCTTCAATTTAATTTTGAATACAGCAAGAGAGGGTGAATTTTTTATGTCCTCAGAAAGTTCATTGAACTTATTTAGTCCTCTGAAAAAACTGAATTTTGCGATTTTTTGTTTTCACATTTGGAATGAATAAATTATTTCTATTTCGGTGTTGTAATTGTGGTGTTCTGATACGAAAGATATTTTTTTCCCCCAGATATTGTGGAGCACTACCTGTTCTTATTTTAAAGATGAAGATAGTGTTTGATATAGTAACTTTTTTTCTATGGCCAGTCAACATTCAATTTCATTATGGGTGTTGTTTTGAGAGGGTAATATTATTCCTTTCTCTTTTTTTCAATTTTTCTGTAATCTTTTTAATTTCTTTTTTATTGTAGTAAAAAGTATGGTAGACAGTAGTTGAGTGATTAAAATTATTGTATTTAAATAATATTTTTTGACCTAGGGGGAAAATCTGGAGCTTCATAAAAATGGTTTTTTTTTCTTTTTTTTTTTATATAGTTTGCATTTCTTTGAATTTCAAATCTCTATCAATAATTACCCCTAAATTTTTAAAATATCCACTAGCTCAATTGAACTTTTTTGTTTTTTTATTTCCCCAATTTTTTTTCTTTGAACTTTTATATTCCTTGTTTTACCATCAACTAATTTTTAGTTTTTTTTGATTACCTTCAGTTTGTTGGCACAGCACCATCTGAAAAAATTTTCTAGTGTTTCGTTGATTTTTCTAGTTGTACATTCTGAATTTGAAAAGTGAATCGTTTCATCACAAATAAATAATTGAGCTATTAAAATTTTTAAAACCCAAATCGTCAATGTATTTAAAAATAATGGGGGAAAGTACACTATCCTATGGAACCCCTGTTCGTTTATATTTCATCAAATAAAATATTGTTAAATTTTAAAGTTTTGTCCCCCGGGTTTTAGATAATCAAAACCATAATGCCCCCCAATAATACCAATACTTTCTAATTTTTCAACCTACCTTAAACAGTTTAAAAAACTTTTTTGCAGGTAAAGGAAAACTACCCCTGTCATTAAATGTTTATCTAATTTTTTTTGAAATATAAGCACCCCCTGTAAAGTGTTTCCAAGGCCCACCGGGAAACCCCCAAACTCACACTATTGATTACTCCGTTCTGGTCAAAAAAACCAAAATTTGTTTTTATACGCTTTCTAATATTTTTTTATTGAAGGAAATTGATTGGTGCAGGTTTTGGGGGATCGTTGGAAATTTTTTACCTTGGAATTGGTACTATTGTGGATACTTTGATATCACTGGGAACTCTACAAGTTTGGGGGTTGATGAGGTTCAACAGGGCTGTAATATTATCAAACAATTCTTAAAAAATGTATTTTACATCATCGGGACTACCTTGTTAGGCAAAGAAAAATAATAGTTTTATTTTTTCATAGTCAATTAATTTGAAGTCATAAAAAACACGTTATCTTGTAAAATTGGAAAACCCAGGGCCTGTATTGTCTATTTCACTATTGGTTTTTATATTTTATAATAATTATTTAGTAAATTTGGATTGCATTATATTTTTTTGTGATATATCATCTATTTTAAGTTCCTCAAGGGGTTTTTATTAATTTTTTTGGGGGAACAGAGTTTTGGTTCCACTTTTTAAACAAGTTTCCTTTTTTTCAAAATTTTTTTTATAAAAAAATTTTCTTTTTCTTCTCTCTAACTTTCACTGCTGTATTTCTATTTTGTTTATAAATTTCCCAAATTTTCTTGAGTTTTTTCTGGATAAACTTTTTTTAACTGATGCCCTATTTCGTGTACACTCTTGAACTCTGTGTCCACCACTCTTTATATTTTGGAAAAATTTTCATTTTTTCTTATTGGCCCAAATTTTGTTAAGGATATTACTTGACTGAATAAAATGTCCCATATTTTCGTCAATATCCTTTTTCAAAGTCCCAATTTATTTCTTGTAATCTTTTTTTTATATGGTCAAATCAATATTTCTTCCCTCGAATTTTCTTTGTTCAAGTAGTCCCTATTAACTTGGTGAGATAATAAAATGATCAGTTATCGGGTGTATTGGGGGACTTTTGCTTTGGGGTTTATGCTTTGTGAGTACTAGATCTATGGGGGAAACCCTGCCCCCGTTGAAATGATCATTCCTTCACAATGTTTTTTAGCCCAGCATCAGTTACCATATCCTTTAACCTTTTTTTCTGTACGTGTTTTTTGACAACCGTCATGTTTAAAAACTCCGACAATAATAAAAAAACCAATTCCAAAATTATTGAACGTCAACCAGAAAATTTTGAAAATTTTTTTAATATACCTTTATAAAACGGATAAAAAATCTTAATGGATATTTCAAGCATATAAAAAAATTCCGGTTTATTTCATTTATTTTAAAAAACGATTGCTTTTACTATTATTTTTTTACAGACAAAAACAGACATTGCGAGTTGTTTGGCATTTTTCTCCAGTTTTGAGCTTGTTTGAAAATCAAGTATCTCCCCGGGTTTATTTAAAAGGGGTTTATTTTTTTTAAAATAAACCCCAAAAAAAGACCAAAAGCGGTTAATTAAACATGGAAAATACAAAAAAAGAACCCGTTTTTCTTTTTTTTAATTTCCCGGGGGAAAATTTTTTCATACTATTTTTTTCCCCATTTTAAGGGTTTTTTTTTATTTGAATTCATTTAGTTTTTACATTGGGACTTTTGGGGGGGTTAAACAGTGCTTTTTTCCACGTCATTCTTTGGGCTATTGAGATATTTTTAACCTCCCCCTTTTTTTTTAAACGTTTCGAAAAACAAAAGACATAAAGCTTAATTTGCATTTTTCCCCGGGGTTTTATGCGGTTTTAAAAAATCAAAATTAGTTTTCGTTTTCAAATTTTTAAACCGGAACAAAAAAGGGGGGGTAAAAAAAAGACAATATATACCAAAATGATCCGTTTTTAAGGGGAAACTTCACCACCAATAGGACGGAAAAAAACAATTTTTCCCCCGATATTTTAAATTTTATTTCATATGGGGAAAATTTGCCTCCTAAAAAATTTTTAAAAAAATAATTTTTCCACATGTGGGGGAAATAAAAACAAAATTACCTAGTAAAGTTTCTAAAAAGATTAAAAAGTTGTTCTTCATTCTTTCAAAAAATATAAATCAATATTAAATGAAAAATTATTCATAAAATCCTTTTTTTGAATACAAATTTTTTGATTTTTTCGTATAAATTTTTTAAATATTAGGGGGTTTAAAAATTTTAATTTTGTGGGGGAAATTTATATTATGCTGGGGGAAATATATCGGGCCCAAACCCTGTCATAAAAAAGGTGAAATATCACCTAGAAATAAAAAATCCAATGAGAACATTTACCCCAAATAAAATATTTTAAAACAAATTTTTTTCAAAATTTTTTCCGGAATTATTTTTTTTTCTACGTTCATCCAAAAACCAAAAACTTTTTGAAATTGGGGAAAAAACGGGTTCCTTTTTGGCTTTAAAGGGAAAAAAATTGTTTATTGCACTCATTTTGTCTTTCCCCTTACTACGGTTTTTGTGACCCAAAACAAAACATAAACGTTAAAAATCGACGCTTTTTTTAGTCCATTTTTCTTTGATATTGTATTACTTTTAAAACAATTGCATTTTTCCCCAATTATTTTCAATCATATTTATTGCATTTTGGGAAGGAATTACAAAAATCAATTTATCAAAAAGAGTCAAAATTTTCCTAACATAGGTATTCGTTCCAAATTTTCTAAATCCTCGATAGTGCAAATTTTAATTTTAAAAAATATTTTGCTATTTAATTTCGCTTTTTTTTTTCCCTTAGTGCCCCAAATAAAACATTTTTATTTTTCACCCAACGTAGAAAAAATTTACAACCATGTTTCAAAACGATTGGCTCAGTGTTGTTCCCAACCCCGGCCTGTCGCCTCATCGGTAAAATTCCGCCCGGGGCAAAAAAACTTTACTTTTCACTTGTTGCATAAATAACTATTTTTATATTTTACATAATCACAAAATAAAAAACATCAAATGTAGTGCAAGATATTTTTTTAATTTCAGAGGAAAAAATTAAATGGGAAAATTTTTTAAAAAAGGGTTTTAAATTGGATTTGGGAAATTTTTTGGCCCTTAATTCCTTTATTTCCCCTTAAAAAAGAAAATTTATCCATTGGGCATATTACCAAAAATAACCAGTAAATATTTTCCTTTTTTGGGAAGATTTTTTTTTAAAACAGGTTTTTTTCATCTAAGTAAATTGGGAAACCCAAACCCCCTATTCCTTTCCATTTCTTAATTTTTTAATTGACCCAATGTTTTTTAAATTTCCCGCTGTTTTTCTGATTTTGGATAAAAAAATCCCCCGAACTCCTGGGAAAAGAATACCTGGGGTTTTTAAAAAAAGTAATCAATACAAATAACTAGGTGTGTTGCCCAACTATAAGTAATTTATTTCCCTAAAATGAATAATTTTTTTTTCAAAAAAAGAATAAATAACCCTAAAAAGTTTATATATATTTTCTTTTACTCAACTTTTCATTTTTCTCTTTAAAAATTTAAACCCGAAACTCCTCTAAATTGTTTGGGTTCCCAAAATAGGGTTTTAAAACTTGGTTTTAAAAAGTTTTGGGGCTCAAAAAATCTTATTTAATTTTTTTTACCTTATATATCCCTTGAAAAAAAATCCGAGACACTTTTGTAAAAAATTTCTTTTATTTTTAGGTTGGGGAAAAGTGAGCCTGAAAAAAAAAAATTGAAGTGTTTCAGAAATCAAATACAAAAGATTGTTCATCATTGTCTAAAGAGACCAAAGGGGTTTTCCAAAAAAATAAACTTTTCCTTTGGGTATTATTTACTATATTTTTTCCCAAAAAATTATTTTTAAATTTCACAAGATAACCAAACTTACCTTTTAATAAATGGCAATTCAAATGAAAACGGAATTTTTTGGGGTTTTCGAACCCAAAAATTAATAAACCAAACGCCAAAAGAAACAAAAAAATCAAATTTAGGCAAAAAGTGTTTTTTCCATTTCATCGTAATCAAAAATAAATATAACCCTAAATACTTTGGGTTTTTAAGTGGGGGGCACCAAAAAAAAAAAAAGCCCGGGTTCCCAAATTGAAGGGGGACGTAGTAAATAAAAAAACTAAATTTTTTTCGCTTTTTGGGGTTGCCCCCAAAAGATTGAAGACAATGGTTTAAAATTGGGAATCTAGCCCCCTTTCCCATCTTTTAACGTTTTCCCAGTTCAACATTTTCCCAAAAAAATTTTTAAAAGTTGTTTTTTGTTACATCACTAAAAATCCCTTTCAATTAAACCACATAAGAAATCCCAAAAGGCCATTAAAAAGTTTTTCCAAAATTTTTTCCTTTGGGTAGAGTTTTAAAGGGGTTTTTAGAACTTACCCCGGGAAAAATAAATTTTAATCGCCCAATTGAGTTTCCCCCCTTTTTCAAAATTTCCACCAATCAGGCCAAAAATTAAGGGGCCCCATTTAAAAAATTTAAGTTACCAAAAAGTCAGATAGTCTTGCTCAGTTAATCAAGAGTCAAATTACCATATTTTGAGCCCCCGTTTCGTTTTATAAGTTTTGGGCCTTTTTCTTTTTGGGAAACTCATTCCCATCTGCTGCCACATATTTTTCCAAAAAATTTTCCCATCTTAAAACCTCCACCTACCAATTTTTGAATTTGAATCTACCCCTAATCACAAACTCCCCCCACCAAATTTCGAACTTTTACAAAAAAATCGTAATCTCCGGGGCCCCAAAACCCCCCACCAGTTTTGAAAATTTAATCGGGAAAAACAACCCCAAAATTTTCCCATTTTTGAATTCATGAATTTTGAAAAAAGTTTCCCTAATTTCCGACCCCCCAAAAAAAATCTTCTTTTTGGGGTTTTTAACTGTAAAAAACCCGGGTTCCAAAAATTTTGGGAAAAAAAAAATGGTTTTCCCTGTATTTGAAATTTTATTTTATCCCAAATCCAAAAGGGCAAGAAGGTTTTGAAAACCCCCCTTTAACAAAAAATTTTGAACAGGTTTAAAACCCGTTTTAAAAGTCATTGAACCGGAAAAACTGAATTTGTATAAACCGATTTTTAAAAACCCCTTTTTAAACATGAACTGGTTTTATCAATTAAAAATTCCCCCCCCCAAAACTTTTTTATAAACTTAAACAAATATATTTTTTATTATTTTCGTTTTTGATATCGTTGGGAAAAAGGGAAATGTAAATTTTTGAAGGTTTTTTTATTGAAATTTTTTTTCGACCCAAAACGTAAAAAATTTTTTCTTGAGGTGTTTGTCCAAAAAAAAAAATTGAATAACGCAACAGTAAATATCTCCAACTCCAAGACAAAAAAATTTTAAAAAACACATATTGGGAAAAGATTAAAAAAACTTTACTCCCTTCAAAAAAGGGAAAAGTGGGGTTATCATTCTTGGGGGACCAAATCTGGGTTAA
>JAFIRS010008863.1:0-13955 GCA_018342105.1 Gonioctena quinquepunctata | reverse complement strand
CTATAGACAGGATTTTCGTATCTAGTGAAGAAATAAAGTTTTTTGATATTTTCTTTTTTATATTTTCGAAATGATCATCAAATGATAAGCAATTATCTAGTTGAAAACCTAGATATTCAACTGATGTAACTATTTCGATACGTATATTTTCTAATATTAGATTTATGTTGTCTGTATTTATTTTATTAAATTTGGATTTACTGGTAATGATCATAGCTTTAGTTTTCGATACATTCAATTCCATTTTATTAGTTTTGGGGTATAATTCAACATCCTGCAATACTATATTCATTTTTTCAATTGCTTGTTCTAAAGTAGTTCCACTGCAGGCCAGTAAAGTATCATCTGCGAATAGGTTGATGAACTCTGATGAAACCTAGGTATTTAACTGATGTAACTATTTCGATACGTACATTTTCTAATATTAGATTTATGTTGTCTGTATTTATTTCATAAAATTTGAATTTACTGGTAATGATCATAGCTTCAGTTTTTGCTTCATTCAATTTCATTTTATTAGTTTTGAGATAGAATTCAACATCCTGCAATACTATATTCATTTTTTCAATTGCTTGTTCTGAAGTTGTTCCACTGTAGGCCAGTTGAGTATCATATGCGAATAGGTTGATGAACTCTCAGTCAGTGTACAAATTGATATCGTTTACAAACAATATAAATAAGAGGGGACCAAGAACACTTGCCTAGGGTACTCCTGTATCATTCACTCGATAAGACGAAAAATACTCATTGCTACGTTTGATACTGTTTGACAAGTAATGGACCACTCATGAGCTGTCCCTTCGATTCCATACCTCCTAAGTTTCAGTAGCAAAATATTTCTGTCGATAGTTTCAAAGGCCCGTTTCATATCTAAAAATACAGCTTCAACATATTTATTTTGGTCTATATCATTGGTAAATTTATTGATTGATAACTGTAATGCTTCTTTCTGAAACCAGATTGATTATCAAATAAGATGAAAGTTTTTCCGATGTATTCAATCAACTGGTTGTATACTGATAATTCTAGAACTTTCTCTATCGGTGGTAGGGTATTATATGCGTGTTTGTTTAGTTTTTTCAAACTATAATTTTATTTTTAACTTTTTAGTTCATATTGCTACAGTAGACTGAAAAAGACTAGGGGAGAAAAACTCTTCGATTGATTCATCCACATGAGATGGACGTTATTAAAAACTGAATTTTTGCGAATATGCTGAGAACCAGTGCATTCGACATATCTACTCACCTCCTGGCTCCATCATCAGATCAGCTCCATTATACCAAATTATAATATTGTCATCCAAACTACATATACATACCAAGTTTCATTTCGATACGACAATTAGAAGTAGGTTAAAATTCACTTCCAAGATTCGATTACATTGTTTGTTAGTTACAAGTGAAGCTAATAAAACCGTATTAAAAAACTAGCTATATCGTTGAAGTCACCCCGAGTCTGTATTCACAAATTGTGGTAGTTTACAGGTGTGCATTAATTGAATTCAAAAATTTTTTTCTTGGAATTTTGTGTTCTGAAGATATCAAAACTCATATCTCTCTCCTTGTATCCGATACTATCTATCGAAAAATATCCATGATAATTGCTACATTATTCTGGTTAGATGGCGATAGCGCCCAACCAGAATATACTCGGTTCAGATATTCTTCACTAGACTATATTTTTCGTAGGATTTTTGTAACAAATATACAGTGCTAGTCAAAAGTCCCCTCCCCCTCTCGTATCTTTTGAACGGGTATACTTATAATAATGAAATTTGGAGGGTGGAAATAAACGGATGTAGGCTTCTCAACTGGTCATAACAGGTGACGCAATAGTCATAAATGACGTCACAAGGCCACTGTGACCAATAATTTTAAATGGGACCCTATGGCAAGTGACAGCTCGTTTGAAAGGTATTGAAAATACCTATTCAGTCATACCAATTTTGTTTGGGTTTCGGCTGATTTTGATTGATAAATTGAAGAAATACGAAAATTATAGTTTCGCATTTAATTAATAAAGATTTAAGAACCAGTTCTTATAATAAGTGTTCAAAATGTGCTCCATCTACTTCCTGGCAGTAATGCATCCTATTGCTAAACTCTTGTCGTACTCGTCCCAGTGTGTCAGCGGAAATTGCCCTACATTCTTCAACAATTCGTTGTTTCAGAATGGCAATACTGTCAGGTGCTGTAGCGTAAACCTTAGATTTCAAGAAATTTCTATAGAAAAAAAAATCTAATGGTGTAAGGTCCGGTGACCGAGCTGGCCATTCGATCGAACCTCGTCGTCCAATCCATCTACCACGATATTCTTCATCTAGGTAACGTCTTACTGCACCGTAATAGTGTGCAGGAGCACCATCTTGTTGAAACGTTATTTCCAAGTTGTCGAATTCATCTGGATTATCTTCTAGAATTTCAAGAATTAACGCCTCAATATCATTTTGTAACATCTCCAGATACAATTCACCGGTTAAGTTAGCATTGAGAAAAGAGGCCCAACTATGTGGTTTCCCAAAATACCGCCCAAACATTTACTTTTCTGGAAATTGAGTATGTTTTTCACGAAAGATGTGATTATTTGTGTCACTCCAATACCTCACATTTTGAGTGTTAACATTTCCATTGTGAAAGAAAGTACTTTTGTCACTAAAACAAATTGTCTGTATGTAGCCTGGTTGTTGGTTCATTTTATTGGACATAGTTTCACAGAATTCTAGTCTTCGGTCGGGGTCATCATCTGAAAGTTGGTGCACCATTATTAATTATGTATGGATGAAATTTGTTTTTAGCCAACACCCTATGTACTGTCCTTTGACTGACTTACAGATAGACGCAACTTGGGCTGTGGAAGAAGTAGGGTTTACTACCATTTCTCCAATTATGTCAATTTTTTTGTCATCACTAATTGTTGGTCGACCAGATCGTTTGGCATCTTGAACACTACCTGATGCATCAAACTTCCGAAGAAGCTCCCTCAAATAAACCCTCGATATAGGGCGATCGGGGTACCTCTCATTAAACAGTCGTTCCGCTGCATGGAAATTGTTTCTACATTCACCAATTATTAAGATAGCTGCTACTTTGTCGGCTACAGTACGTACCATTTTGCCTATGTAAACACTTAAACGTCTCGTTAAACAATAGCTTAGGTAAATTTTCAAGGTATAAACACTTTTGACAAGTAGAGAATTCAAAAACGTCAACCTTTTTGACAATTAACCAGAGGCGTACTTTAAAATCTTTATTAATTAAATGCGAAACTATAATTTTCGTATTTCTTCAATTTATCAATCAAAATCAGCCGAAACCCAAACAAAATTGGTATGACTGAATAGGTATTTTCAATACCTTTCAAACGAGCTGTCACTTGCCATGGGGTCCCATTTAAAATTATTGGTCACAGTGGCCTTGTGACGTCATTTATGACTATTGCGTCACCCGTTATGACCAGTTGAGAAGCCTACATCCGTTTATTTCCACCCTCCAAATTTCATCATTATAAGTATACCCGTTCAAAAGATACGAGGGGGGGAGGGGACTTTTGACTAGCACTGTATAAATAAAGGGTTTCGAAGAGGTATTGTATATCAATCAATTCTGTTTCTGAAAAAGAAATAATTAAACTACTTTTTTTTAGAAGTTATGAAATCATTAATGGTACGTAACTTTTAGTGCTCGATTCATACTCGCACTCGTCGGCATTTTTCAGTCCAGGGCATGGAACTATGTGCATCGTGAATCTCAACTTTTATTAAGGCTACTAGTTATGCCTTCAACAATTAATCCATCTCTAACTTATTGAATGATTTATTACCTTTATAGAAGAATCATTACAATGGGATCTAGCTTGATATTTTTCTTGTCACGTTCTTGTAGTTTTCTTTTTGGTCCTGCATATTCCTGTTAGTACCATCTGATACAAACTGATGGAACAAGGCGTGGAACAATGTACTAGTTATGCCTTCAACAATAAATCTATCTCTAACTAACTAAATGATTTATTACCTTTATAGAAGAATCATTACAGAAAAAAAATACATTTATTGTCTAAACAGGATAAATCCCAATTTCAAGACAGATTAATATTACAAGTTGAGGAAAGCAAATACAGGATAATTAGTATGAATATAAATACAAGATAGTTCGGAAGTTACAGTTGGAGAATAAATATTCAGATAAATACAGGTAATACAGAGGGATGCAAATGTAGTATTAAGAACAGGTTGATTATTTTAAATACAGTTTTTGTTTAACTTTGTTTTTGAAAGAACCTATAGGTTCATTAAGAATATCGATTCCAGAACAGATTTCATTAGCAATTTTACTTATTGCATACATCGGTGATTTTAAAAGTATGTTGGTGTTAGGTTTAGGTAGGTGAAAGGAAGTTTTGTATCTACAATTGCTACGAGGGACTTGAAAGTTGATTTGTGCCAATAAATCGGGGCAGTCTGTTAGATTATTTATTAATTTGTAGAGGAATAAGCAAGCACAGTATGATCTACGATTTTCTAGTGATGAACATGAAAATCTATTGAGTAGTAAATTGTTTTCGTAACCTTGAGGGGGGTAGGTCCCATCCAGCTTGAAGGACACATATTTCATGAAGAATCTTTGAACTGATTCAAGTTGATCAATATGACATTTGTATGAGGGGGACCATATCAGGGAGCAGTATTCCAATCTAGATTTCACGAATGCATTATAAAGGGCCATGAAGCAGTCCTTGTTTTGAAAGTCTTTGTACGTACGGAAGATCAGTCCGGTCATTCTCTTAGCGGCAGAAGATGTTTTGTTGTAATTTTTTTTTTTTTTTTTTTATATGTTCTGGTTCCCACGAAAAGGGATATCCTGTAATGTTCAGAGAACATCGTGGGAACCAAGGGAAAGAAGGTAGGAGTTGGTGTTCTTCTTAAATTTCTGGAGGTTGTATGCCTCGGGGAACACCTCCCTAGGCAATGAGTTCCAAAGCCTCGCAGTTCGTTGGATGAATGAGTCTTTGGAAAGTGATGTTCTGCAGGTCTCCAAAGTGACCACGAAGGGGTGTGAAGACTGAACTTGACGGGTTAATCTCGAAGAGACTGCCAAAGGAGGAACGATTGTTGATATTTCAGAAGAGCATCGCCCATGAAAATATCTATAAAATAGAGACAAATCGCCAACTTTTCTACGGTGTTCCAGACAAGTGAGCGAGTTTGTAAGCGAGGCATCACCGACGAGACGAATTGCCCTTTTTTGGACAGAATCCAATAGCTTCAGGATATGTTTAGGTGCCGCACTCCAAATATGGGAACAGTATTCCAGGACAGGTCGGATCTGTGCCTTATAGATCATAAGCAGCTGACTGGAGGTGAAATAGCTCTTGGCACGAAACAAAACCAAGTTTTGGGATGCACTTTGGCAATGGACCTACGTGATTTTCCCAGTAAAGGTTATTGCTGATAGTAATACCAAGCATCGATATGGATGACTTCAGTGGTATGGTTACTCCTGACAAAGTTATGTTAGGCACAGTGAGATCGGCTTTTCTAGAGAAAAGACATGCTTGTGTTTTGTTTGCATTGAATTCTACCAAGTTATTGATCCCCATTCGAGAATTGTTGCTAAGTCCATATTTACATTGTTAACATTTCTTCCTCGTTCATTTCTGGTTTCACGGGCTGATATAGGGGCCCTGGAAGAGAAAGCGGTATGGAGGGTACTATCATCGGCAAAGCTGTCGGACATGAAGTTGCTTTCAATAGGTCGTTGATGTGGAGTAAAAAATAGTGTTGGTGCTAGAATGGATCCTTGCGGAACACCAGCATTTATGAGTAGAGGTCAGATGAAACTCCATCGACCACTACATGGAGAACCTGTTTGAGAGAAAACTAGCAAGCAGAGAACACAGCTGAGGGCAAGCCATAAGATGGAAGCTTGGCGAGGAGTCCCTGGTGCCAAACTCGATCGAACGCCTTGGAGATATCTAATGCCACAGCTAAAGTTTCTCCATACTTTTCAATAGATAGCTGCCATATATGTGAGACGTATGCGAGCAGGTCACCAGTTGATCTCTGATGGCGGAAGCCATATTGCCTATCATTGATAATTCCTGAGTCTTCCAGATATTTCATGAGCTCGATGTTGATGGCTTTTCCATGACCTTCGAAATAATAGATAGCAGTGCGATAGGTCTGTAGTTGCTAGGTAGGGTCTTTTGCCTTTTTAGGGACTGGCTGTACTCTTGCAATTTTCCAATTGGACGGAAATACTCCCAAATTGTAAGAGTGGTTGAACAACTTGCAAAGAACAGGTGTTAGTTCGGGGCACATTTCTTGAGAACAATCGGCGGGATTCCGTCAGATCCACAGGCTTTGTTGGTGTTGAGACCCAGCAAAATCTTTCTGATAGTACGTTGGCGAAAGGTGATCTCGGGCATGTGACTGTCAATAGGTGTAATGTTCGGGGGTTGTTCTCCCGAAGAATCCAGAGTGGAATTTCCAGCACATAGGTGCGCGAAGGTATTGGCTTTTTTCCTGGGCAGTCGTTGCTAGTGTTCCATCTTCTTGGTTAGGGAGGAAAAGAGCTGGAAGTGAAGTTTCTTCCCACAGCTTTCGAAAGACCAAAATGAACGGGATCCGTTGGGACATTCAACAAGTTTTGATCTTATTTTGGCATTATGAGCATCTTTTGAACATTCATTGTCTCTTGCATATGCCTCTAGCCTCAACGTATGCTGCTCTGGTTCAGGTCCCGGATTTTTTGCCATCGATGGTATGCTGCCTGTTTGGAAGCCACAGCTCTAGAGCAGTTTCTGTTAAACCAGGTCTTATTGGATGATGTTCTTCTTTCGGTATTCGGTATGTAAGTTTGCATCCCCAACATGATGATTTCAGAAATTGTCTCAGCACATCGTGTTGGATCTACTGAAGAGAAACAAACTCTTCCATGGAAACGCTGAGAAAAACATACGAAGACCTTCCCAGTCGGCCGAATTGTAATGCCACATGAGACGGGGTGGTATTGTGCTGCTCGATGGTAAATGGAAAGAGCATGTTGTGGAGATGAGGGTGTGATCAGAGTTTCCAAGTGGGGCACAAACTTCTATTCTATACGGGTCAGGATTGGTGGTGAGGAAAAGATCTAGTGTATTGGCAGACTGGTTGTTGACATCAGGGATGCGGGTTGGTAGCTCGACCAGTTGTTCTAGACCATGAGTGATGGCGAAGGCCCAGCTTGACGACCTGCATCATCTGTTTTGTTGAGAATTTGAGCCAGGCAGCATTATGTACATTAAAGTCCCCATGATTATGGTTTCAGCTGTTGGATGGTTTTCCTGAATGTAGTCCAGTTTGAGGATAAAACTCAAAGAGGTTGTTATATGAAGGTTCATTAGGTGATAGGTAAAGGCAGCAGAGGAACTTAGTCACTTTGGTATCAGATAGCTTAAACCACATCACATCAAAGTCTTTCGGTTCCAAACTCTCTTCACGCTGGCATGAAAGGTTAGCCTTAGCGTAAAGGCAGACTCCACCTTTGAACCTGAATCGAGAATGGAGTTCGTAACCAGGACAAAGCATATGGACCTTGTTGGTGGACGAGTTTACTTGTGTTTCTGTTAGAGCCAGAATATCCGGTTTTTTCGTCTGTAGGTGATGGTGGACGTCATTGATGTTCTTGTTGAGTCCACGGATGTTACAAAAATTAATCTTCAATGTTGAGTCCCCTCGAGTACCTCTCGCCCGGAAATCCGAATGGAGAGGTATTTTACTTCCGGAGTGTTTTACTCTAGGAGACTTCATCATTATTACTATTAGCTGAAAATGTAATGTAATGATTGGAAAAGTTAAGTTTGGGGTCGAATTCGACACCAAGGTCCTTCATTTGTTGGCAGCGCTCTAATGTGATATTGTTGATAGAGTAAGAAAACTCAATTGGCGACTTTTTTAAGGAGTATGTATTGGATTTGCATTTTTTCATATTGAGAGGGAGTTTATTTTCGATACACCAAAGGTGGAGGTTTTGGACATCATTTTGTAATATATGGCAATCATCAATTGATTCAATTCTCCTGAACAATTTTACAATGGGATCTACCTTGATATTTTTCTTGTCATCTTCTTGTAGTTTTCTTTTTGGCCCTGCATATTCCTGTTAATACCATCTGATACAAACTGATAAAAATCCCCAGAACATAGCAAATCCAAAACTTTTCGCAACTATTTTCTGATTTCCGTTGTCACTGCCGATACTTTCCGATTATGTAAATAGATCACCGGATGAGTATCATCAATACTCGAATGTAACACAACCATTGAGGCTAATCATTCCAAAATAAGTATATACCCAATAAAACACAGCTTATTCACAGAACTATGGGGTTTGAGAACTTGTGTCATTACTGTCACGATTCGCAACTGTAATCGGGTAATTTTTCCGTTGCCAAGGTAATATGTTGAAATAACTGCACTTGATTGGCTACATATCAGAATTGTAAAATTTTCAGTATAAAACAGCAACCATACCTTTTTCACTTATAATTGCATGTGAGGTTTGTATTTTATCGGGTGAATTTGGGTTGTTTAATGAGAAACTGTTGCCTAGCAATTAGACAAGAAAAACTGTCAACTATTTAAAACGCGACACCGAAGGTGGAGGTTTTTAGGTTGATAGTTTTTCGAGTCAAATTGCTAAAGGAAACAGTTTAGAATTTGAACAACACAAATTTACCCGATATCAATACAAACATCGAGTGTAATTCGGCAGGACAATTTAATGAATAAGAAATTTAGAAACATTTCAATGAAAACTTTATTTATTTTGGCAACCAACACCGCGATAATTGATAAACAAATGAATAAGTGAAAAAATCACTAGTGCATTTGTCGCTGTAAAAGTTGCAGCTAACTTTTGCCGCTGTCAAACTGACAATTGAACTGTGGCATATGCGATTTTTTATACATGAGTTGAATTGTCATTATAAAACTGATTTGAGAGGGTGTGTCTATGATGTTTATAGCTATTGGATTGATTCGAAAGCTAACAGGAAAATTAAGTCTTTGAGAAAACTATATTGGTTAAATTTTTTCAATCCAGAATACCAGACGCCTGGTGCGACCTATTTCGATGAAATGTTGTGAGATCAAAGAAACTTTTACCTAACCTAACCTATCAATTCTATTATTTCAACCTATTTAATCCCAGTATTTTTATTACATGTATAACTCATCTCACGTCGTGGATTATTTCCACGTTAGAGTTTTATATTTTACTATTATGATTATTTTGTAAACTTATTCAGCTTCATAACTACTAACTATGAGCTATGTATGATCCATCCCAAGCACAGGTTTGTCCTTCTGAATCCCATATTTATTGGTCACAGTGAGTTTTGTAGAATTGTTGAATTGTCGACGAATAAATATTATTATTATAGTCAAGGTATTATGAAAAATATAACCAGTTTATTGATGGAAATATTCAGCTTGAACTAAGAACAGCAATAATAGTCTAGAAATAGCCAAATATGAAAAAAGTCTGAATATACACAAATAAACTTCAATCCATCGTTTTATTTTTCTATGCCGATTTGAGTAATATTTCTAATTACTCTATGAGCGAATAGTATGTGTTACATTTGGTAAATAAATACCTGTATCTCGAAAACTACCAGATACTGACATAATTTCAGAGGGCTAGTAAAAATAAAGTCGATTGTTTGGAGGTCATTCAAAATTGAGAGCTAAAACTGTCAGTTTAAATCAAATATTCAAATTCAAAATTGAATTATATTATAATCTATGTCTTCAGCTCCTGGCTGTCACTTTCAGTAAATGAAACACACTGTATGAGTATAATTGCTTTTCATAACCAAGAATTTACATGAAATTGATAGTTTTTCATAACGTAAAAAAAATAAACCATATAATACACAAGTAAACGGAAGTTCTACCTTTCTTTCGAATTTATCCCTCGTTGATATTTTATGAACTATGTTTTGCAACAAATTATTTTACTTTTTTGTTTCAGGTAAGCAGATTCTAAGGTTCTAGAAATCGACTCAAAGTGAGTAGAATTATTGTGTGTATCATATCTTTTTTAATGTTAATTCCTGTAATATCAAATATCCATTTTGAACTTTTTCAAATTAGGTTTATGGGGTTGCTGGTATTGATTCATAAAATATCAATTACACGAAATATTGCATGGTAACATCTAGAGACCTCCTACAAATATATCATATATTTCTTCGATATTTTCTCTTATCCGTATCCAAAAAGGATTTTCCTTTTCGATTTCAGCGAATGCCTTCGATCAATCCTTGGTCATGAAATGGTGACTTTGTCTTCGTCTTCTAAAAGTAAATTCCATTTTTTTTTGGGAAAAGTTTGATCTGAAGATATTGGTACGTCATACAGAGCGCAGACAGTTTCGCGTGTTCACACATATCCAAAAAAAGTTTCGTAACTGTACATTTCTTCCATATCTATGTTGAAACTGGACAGAATATTCTTAAACTCCATGTAATAATCGTCCACAAGCTGTGTCAGATATCGCTCTCTTTGTTTTTCTGTCGGTACTGAACAAGACAAGATTGTTCGATTATATCATTCATTTCAACAATTCCAAATATTGGTATAATAATGAATAATAACTGAGGCACTTCTGGGTGTGGTCTGAGGCTTGTTTGTAATCAATAGCTGAGATCTTGAACAATTCTGATTTTTGTTTTTGTATAGGTTCCATGACTTTACTTTCGGCGTGTTCTTCTGAAAGTTTTTGTCCTATCCTGATTCAACGGATATTGGATCAACCCGAATATTATTCACTCAATTAGCCAGAAAAATAGTTTTTATAATATATGTATGATATCGGTTCACCCATGATAATTCCATAACTTTGTTTTCCATCCAAGCTATTGAGTTGATTTTTTCAAACGACAGGTCCGACAATTAGGCACATGCTAAAAAATATTTCTATTTATATGAAGGATGTCCCAACATAAGATACATAACTGAGTTCTGTTTTTTTAAAGCAACCTCCCAATTTTGTTCCATTTTCGAATTCGCCACTGAATATGGAACTTAAAATTCTAATGAGAAAATAATATTGAAAATCAAAAGGGACACTATGATAAAACGTATATTCATCAAAAAAAAATTATTTCCACGTCATACATATGAAGGATTAAAAGTGCTCTAAAGTTCAAATGTTATCACGTGAGTGAAAATGCGCTAGTATTGGCCGTGACGTCATACTTCATGTATACGTTGGCGCCATGACTCCACACATGCAGTCATATCTTTAATTTGATAGTGGAAGGATTGTGATTTGGGAGAACAGGTTTGTGAGCGAAGTGATAATAAAAAATGACTGACTAAAGGTTCTTCAAAGGACAATCTATCACATGTAGATATGTTTATGGTTGCCACGTTTATAAAAAATGCGGAATGTTTTTTTACCTGGAGAAGTTCGAGGCGTGAAGGCAGGTAAGTATATATTGTTCAAGTAGTAAAGAATGAAATGGTAATACTTGGTCGCTTCCGAAAATCGACACATTAATAGGTGATTATTGAAAGAAACACTTTATTTGGCAGGTCAATATCTTTATACACTAGATGTCTAACAGAGGAAAGACAAATAATTTAATTATTGGTAATTTCTTTCAAATTTGGGAAAATTTGAAAACCCATATTTTTATATACAAATCTTGATCCAAGCTTCAGGCGTTCAACAACAACAGGGTTCAACAACATTTTCAACAAAGTATCTGTCTTATTTGTGATATATAAATACTCATTCAAGTCAATTTTCTTCTTTCGTATGTCTTTCCTATTGAAAATTTGTGAGGGAAATTCGACCCCCTTTAGTCTTCCGATTAACGTGAAATATGGCAGGACAACGTATAAAACCCTCATTACACTATGCTTCTTTCGTGCCATTTATGTGCTTATTTTCATTGCTTTTTGTTGGCTAAATTTCCCCAAATAACTGGCACTATTACACCGTGCCTTTCTGATGATTGTTTCAGGCACTAATTTCAGAGCTGCAAACCTAAGGAAAATTCACATTTACCTTGAATGATTGAGTAATTTCGTATACCTGGACTATTTGTTCAAACTTTTTCCTTACCTGGTACCAGATTTTTTCTTCTTTTCTCTCATACTGAACAAAATGAAAACTAAGGATTAATTTCATTTATTTGTTGGTTATCTAACCAATTTTAAACCTTTGAATGATTGAGTAAAAATCCCCTCGATTCAGGGAGAAATTTATTTTCATGCTTGAAACAATCAACAAAATAGTCTCGCGCGCATGCGTATCTGTTTAAAATTTCAGTCACCGGCAGTCAGGCAAATAGGCACGAAAAAGGCATAGTGTAATAAGGGTTTAATGAAACTTCTGTCAGTGTAAAAAACAAAATGACGGCTCCAAGATGGCGGACGAATTCTGTTATTATGTTTCGATTCTATTCAAAATTGGTATGTGGGGGTTTTTAGGGTCGAAGATTATGAGTTTGTGATTTATGGATCGATTATATCCTTAAATGGTATGGGTTTTTAGGGTCAGAAAATATGACTTCTGGTAAAAATGAGATAATTCAAGATGGCAGATTTCATGACTAAAAATAATTTAATAGAAATGATTGAAAAATTATTTGAAAACAAGCTTTTATTCAAATGTGCTAAAAAGGAAAAACATATTTCTTTAGATGTGTGACGTAGGTTATTCTGTGAGTAACAGATTTAAAACCTCGTCGCGCAATGTTGTCAGTTTGAATACCAAAAAATAGTCCTGTGCGACAAGCTTCTGAATCTCTTACTCACAGAATAACCTACGTCACACATCTAGAAAAATGTTGTTTTTTCAGTGCATTCGAATAAAAGCTTTTCCTTATTTTTTTTTTGAATGTTTTATTTACAGAAACAAGGAATACTTTGAAATAGCCTTTGGTAGTATTCAGTATGTATTGTAGAATACATCTGTTCTAGCTCAGCGATATGTCTCTTTCTTCTCTCCTACAAGCTCTCAGCCGTTTTCAGCGACGACTGCGTTCTTATGGCAACATTATAAATATTTTGTGTGATTTGCTCTCGCACATCGGTACAATGCAATATTAATAAAAAAACTTTTTATTTTCCATTCCAAATATTGATATTTCATTGAAACTGCAACTACACCTGATAACCCACACGATAATCCAAAACTCTTTAACCGAATGACAGAATAACTTTCACCTTGTGTTTATTTGCTCGCAGTCGTGAGAAATGACGTTACGACAGTTCCCGGGCTTCTAAGCTTGTTTGAAATGATTCGCTGGCGCGTGAAACTTTGATTATCTATAGCAACTTAATTACTCATATTTAAGGCATTATATTCTGCATAGCTCATTTTTCATCATAATTGAACATTTTTATGCAGTCAATTGATGTAAGGCAAGTTGCATGTTGTCGATATAACGTACCTGTGTTTCTCAGACTTATCCGCAATAGTTTTTGACTTACGCCAATTCATGTGTCAATATAGCGTCGTGCATAGATCCACAGAAAAACTAATAACTTTAGAACCTTTCAAGATAACTCGACCAACTTTTTTCCAGTGGATTTCTTAGGTTTTTCACATGCAGGCGCACTGGGAGTCGATGTTCCATTGCCTACTACGATTTTTTTAAAATAACAAATGGTAGTAACTCGACTTTTTCAAATGCAACACCCTATATTTTATAATTGCATGGACTTTTCAAGAACTTTTTGCCGACATACTCTGTAAAATTCGCAAGATTTGTTGATGAATTTTTTGAAAAAAAAAAGGATACGAGTAGGCCGCTGTCGTGAAATTTTACACATTCATAAAATTCTGAAAAGAATATGTTTCAACAAAATTAAAATGTGATAGAAACAGGAGTACATGAAAGAGGAAACAATTGTAGTAATCTTTACAAGAACAGGAAAGAATGATCAGTAGAAA
>JAFIRS010008862.1:0-13985 GCA_018342105.1 Gonioctena quinquepunctata | reverse complement strand
TTATATTTATATTTATATTTTTTTTATTTTTTTATTTTATATTTATATTTATATTTATATTTATATTTATATTTATATTTATATTTATATTTATATTTATATTTATATTTATATTTATATTTATATTTATATATATATATATGAAAATTTATCAGAAGACTCTAGATATAAAGAAAACCTCTCCCACAAAATTTGGGTGGGCGCTATTTTGATGACCAATTGAAAATAAAGTATACAGCTGCCGAATATTATTGTATACGATTGAAAACATCAAATCAAAGAGAATTTACTACCGAATAAAAAATATCCGAAATATTTTTTGGTAGTTCTGAAAATGAATGAAGCATAAGCAAAAAACCGAAATGATCAAAGGACCCTGCACTTTTTATATGCAAAGTGGCGACCGGTCAAATTTTCTGAAACTTTGGTATGTGTTGTAGCAAAAGTGTCAACAGGCGCAACTCAATCCTATGACTAGTTTCCTAGATACGGGGTGTTAAAGTTGAAAATTGCCCAGTTTCCGGAATTGTTTTTCTTTATCTTACGAGATGAATTGAATTGTTGCATACACACGTTTACTACATGTTTTAGTATTACATTAGTAAACACGTACAATTAAAAATATTTATATTTGCAGGGTGATTCACAAATTTATGACGGTAGTTTTTTGCAAAATCTCACTTTCTCTACTGCGACGTCAGGGAAGCATATTTTTTAAAGGTTCTCCTCAATGTAGTATTTTGACGAGAAAATATTATATTATTTTTATAGAGAGAATATAGAGAGAAACACTGGACAAATTTTTTTTTTTTAGGACTAATTCAAAACCCTGTATTTATGGATTGATTTTTGAGACAGGTAATACCACAAACATATGTGTGTCTCTAATTTCCAAAATATTCGAGGTGGTTTATTTATAGGAAGGTATTCTATTTTGAGAAAAGTACAAAACCATGAACAATCTGTTTTCTAAAATTTCCCCCGTCAAATGTAACTATTTTCTCACTATATAATGATTTTCATAACATCTTGAGAGGTATGAATTCTACATCCGATACTATGACCAGTTCTCGAGATACAGGGCGTTAAAGTGAAGAATTACTGATTTTATCAGTTTTTTCTTCAAAAAAAGCTGGATTGATTTTATGTTTCTCTTATGAGTTTAATATAAGTTTTGGATAGATGTACATGGAAAGGTTCAGCTAAAAATATTTACTGTTACAGGGTTATTCACGAATAAATCACAATAGTTTTTTGCAAATACTCAATAATTCTACAGTTCCGTCACAGAGAAATTATTCCAAGTTAATACCTAGTCGTTTACAATTTTGAGTCTAAAAGATTGGCTATTACTTTTCATACAGCCAACCATACCAAAAATAATTAGGCTTTGAACTTTTTTAGCGACTTTATAACATTACATCAGGTATGCATAACTGTAAGAATTTTAAATATACAAGGTGATTTAATTATAATTACCTACCAAATCTTTGTCCAATATAAGTAATCGACAAGTTTTTATACACGTGGCAACAAAGATGATAATAAGAAGATATTAATCCATTTTCGTATGTTATTTATTCGATGAAATGCTATATCTGGGGCACCCAGTATTGAGGGGACTAGTCAATTTCCAAATCCACCAATTATAATTGGTATAACCATAAAAAAATGGGCTGTTACAATTACATTGTTAATTTGATCGTTACCAATCAATGTTCCAGGATTCCCTAACTCAGCTCGAATGACAATTCTTAGGGAGGTTCCTACTATTCCTGCTCAAATCCCAAAAATAAAATAAAGCGTACCAATATCTTTATGGTTGGTCGAAAATAATCACTTATTCAATGAGATGGCAATAAACTGTAAATTTATCAACGAAATTAAATTTCTCTCATCATAAGCTTTGCAGTCAAAAATGATTTCAAATTGCAAATTTAAAGGTAAAGTTCACTTTTAAGGCTTAGACCAAAATCTATTATTAGCTTTGAAGGCTAAAAGTTTGTACTTAACTTAAATCCTTAAAATGAATTAAAGATTCTAGTACAAATAAAAAGTCCTATTAGTGAAAAAAATTCAATAAAAAATTTTGAAATTCACCTTTTGGTTTTAAAAATAGTTTCATTGGGGAAAATATTAAGGTTGAAAAAGTTAGACGTATATAAAAAAATAGTGGCAACAAAGTAAAAACAATCAAAATTAATCTTAATAAGGAAAAAATATTTTCTACCAAATTATTAATGACCAATCACTTTGGTAAGAACCCTAAAAATGGAGGTAAGCCCCCTAATGAGATAAAATTTAAAATGAAAAATAGTTTAAACATTTTATTTGTATTAAGTGAATTTATCAATTGTTTAAAATGAAAAATATTCAGGTATTTAAATATAAGAACAATATTAATGGTAATTATAGAATAAACTAGAAAGTACACTGTTCAAATAGTTTTAAAACATAGTATTCTAGCAATTATTCACGCATTAATCGATGAATTAGCTAAAATTTTTCGTAATCTAATTTGGTTTATTTCTAAGATTCCTCTAATAATTGAGGAAGAAATAATAATGAATAAAAAAAAATATGTTATTTGTAAATTATAAGTAAGTAAAATTATTGGACCAAATTTTTGCCAAGTTAATATAATTAATCTGTTATTTCAATTAAGACCTTCTAAAACTTCGGGGGACCAGTTATGGAAAGGCGCAGCACCTACTTTTATCAGTAAGGCAGAACTTAATATGATTGATAAGAAAAATATTGAATTTTGGGGTATAAATTCATTTAAATTTCTCATCATACTAACAGAAAATAATAAAACTGTTGAGGCTAGGCTTTGGGTAATAAAATATTTCATTGAGGCTTCTGAGGGGTATAATCTTCTGGGGGATTTCAATAATGGGATAATTGAAAGAAGATTAATTTCTAAGCAAATTCATATTATAAATCAGGAGTAAGCAGAAATAGTAATTAAAGTTTCTATAACTATGGAACTACAAAACAAAATGTTATATAAATTGAAAATTAAAAAGAAAAGGATTAACACCTTCTTTTTTAGCTCATCTTTTTATGTTTTAGTATATGAGGCACAAAAATTTTTGATATTTAAAGAAATGGTTTAATTCCATTAAACATAAGTTTGCAAGGGTGCCGCGAGGGCTGTTCACACTTTTTCAATCCTATCAAGATTGCCCTTTAATCAGGCACCTTACACTAAATTTTATATGTATCGTTAAAGTATGCAAACATAATTCATGTATTTCAATTAGAAAGTTCAATATGTGATTAAACATTATAACTCGATTTGGTTAAAAAAATTTGAACATTTTTTGGGGACCCTTTTTATCTTGAATTCTTAGCAAGATCTTGTTGACTATAGTAAAAGTCCATAAGCATGTTATCTTTTTTTAGAAAAGTTAGGTAAAATTCCTAATATTAATATAAAAATTAACTGAATATAACTATTAGATGAATTAATCATATAAATTTATTATATATTAATCTTTACTGAATATTAATCTTCAATAAAGAATATCAAATTTAAATTTAACTATATTATATAAATATTATTAAAAAAATGGAATTTAACCATCAATATTAACATATAGATATCCTTACTGTCTAACCAGATAGTAGAAGACTTAATGGAGAAAAGCCTTAGGATATATAAAATTTTTCCTTATTAAATGTTTGAGTTTTTTATAAAGATTTAAACAAAATATAATCTTTAATTATATATTATTTACAATATCTTATTATAATATAAATATAATTAAATATATATATATATATATATAAATATAATTTTTATATAATAGAGCGACAATTAACGAAAAAAAACAAACTCTATTTTTAGTAATTAATCTATTTTTATATAATAAATTCATAATAATTTATAGACTAAATTATTTAATATTAAAGATTTAGCATTATAATATTTGATAGTTAATTTTGAATTAGAATAAAGTAAATTATTTTTATGTGAATATTGAATGTTTTATTTCAAAATATATTTAATATAGATATTAGATTAAGGTTTATTGAGACTTTGACAAATAAACTCAATTTTTTTAAAGATTTTTCTTGTTTGATGGACAATCCTTATTAAAATAAATATGTTTGTATCATTGCTCAAAGTATTAAATATTTTAAGAGGGAAAAAGGGGACATTTTTCGGAATTTTAAAAACATTTTGAAATTAAAAAAAATAAAATTAAAAACTAATTTTTAGCTGTTTTATGGGGTCTTATGAATAATTATTAAATTTTATTGGGGTATTTAGTTTATTATAAAATTAATGATTTTAATATAATATTTTTAATTATTTTATATTTTAATGAGGATTTATTTTTCATTTCAAATTTGGGGAAATTTAAATGAGAGATTAGATTATGTATTTAAGTTAGTGGGATAAATTAAATTATATAAATTACAAGTAATTACATTTTTGAAGGTTATTTTATATTTTAATGTGATTTTATTTTTCATTTTGAATTTGGGAAAATTTAAATGAGAAATTAGATTATGTATTTGATTTAGTGGGATAAATTAAATTATGTAAATTATAAGTAAATTAAGAACGTTAAATTTTAAATTTTATTGGGTAAATTTAAGCCAGTTGTACCAAGTAAATAATTTTATCAAAAATTTCAATTTAGATAAATTGATTTTTGATTTATTCTACTGAGTAAAACATTTTAAATAAAATTTTAAAATAATTACTGTTTTGTCATTACTTTTTAGTTAAAATTAAATTTTAATTGATAGAATTAACAATTTTAATATGGGATTAAAATGTGGAGGATTTATTTTATAAATCACTGGTGTGATGCGAAAAACAATCCCTGGGTCAAAAAAGATTCAACTTTAGAATTCAATAGTTTTGATGATTTATTTTTAATAGTTAATACTTATATGGTATAGGCGAGGCTATCTAAAATAAACCAAAAAAACTATTACGTTTCTGTTTGGCCGAAATTCTTCAGGAAGGATTAAACATATGTTTAGTTTAAAGTTATTAACTACAAAAAGTTTTATTTATCCTTAACAATTGGATTTTATTTAAATTTAAATGTAAGTTTCCGCGAGTTTAAATTATTAAAAAAATATATTTTTTGCAATAAACATTATTTAAATACTGGGTACTTATAAAAAAATACGCACCAAAACATCTACCTTTGTGGTGGTGTAGAAATGAGTTCAACGGTTGACTGAATTTTTCTGATAATTGTTGCAATTTACGTTTGTACCCTTGGTTCAATTCTTGCATGCGTAGATCATCTTAATAAATATTTTTTCTGCTAAAAAAGTATATTCATTTAGTAATAACCGAGGTAATGACTATTATAAGATTTATACTTTTCAATATACCTAGTATATAACTCGCTCTACATGTATTTTAGTATTATGAAGAATTTACCTACCAAATGGAATTATCACCTTTTGAGGTGATAGGAGTGGTAACGCTTCATCTGGCATAGAAGATCCCAGGTTCGAAACCCTAAAGCGAGATTTTCTATATGAAATTGAGAGTTTAAATTATTAATCTTGATGTCGGACTGAGGATGTCTCTCGATGATTCACACTAACACACAAGGGCTAATCACCATAGTAGTCGATGCCACAATAAAAAAAAATTGTTGGCCCCGTGTATAAAAACTTTAAAAACAATTATATGGGTAAAAGATATATATATATATATATATACTTATATATTTTGTAGGTAATTATTAAAGCATCTAATCACCCTGTATATTTAAAATTATTCCGGTTATGCATACCTGTTATAATGTTACTCAAAAGTCACTAAAAAAGTTCTCGTTTTAGTAATTTCAAAGCCTATTTTTGGTATGGTTGGCTGTATGGCTCACCTTGCGAAATCTTTTAGACTTAAAATTGTAAACGACTAGGTATTAACTTCATGGAATAATTTCTCTGTGACGGAACTGTAGAATTATTGAGTGTTTACAAAAACCTATTGTTATTTATTCGTGAATAACCCTGTAACAGTGAATATTTTTAGCTGAACCTTTCCATGTATATCTAACCAAAACTTATATTAAACTCATAAGCGAACATAAAATAATAATTTCTCTGTGACGGAACTGTAGAATTATTGAGTGTTTACAAAAAAAATCCGGAAAACTGCGCAGTTTTCAACTTTAACACCCCGTATTAGGAAACTAGTCATAGGATTGAGTTGCGCCTATTGACAATTTTGGTTACTAGGTCGAGTCGCCACTTTACATATAAAAACTGCAGGGTCCTTTACTTTTTTTGTCAAATCTCAAGAACCAGCCTGCTGTTTTCGATTTGTTTTCTCCGCTCGATGATGCTTCCAGATACGCAACTTTTTCTCCATTTAACCGACCTTCCAACTAGTATGGTTTGGAAGTTACCAATACAATCCCATTAAAAAAGTAGCCACCTTGTTACATATAATTTTCAAAAGTTCAAATTATATTAAGAATGTTCCCTCTCCCTGAAATTCCCCGTGAAGTGATTATGGTCAGCTACGAAGTTATCATCTTTTGTGAATGGTTTTTGACAAATATAATAATAATTAAAAAAAAATAAAAATGATTTTATTAATAGGTTAAGATATACAGACGGGTAAACAAAGGTGAAAGGGTATAAACCTATGAAAAGGCAGTACTTGTTAGAGCACAATAGAGAGTTGAACAAGTGCTTTCTTCCACTCAATATGTAAAGGGAGTGTTGAATTGGATTTATAAGAAAAAAATCACATACATACAGATATACATGTACACACATACAAATATCAAAGATTTTACATATGGGATATAATCAAATTAAATAGAAAAACAAAAAAAACATTGTATGGAAAACGGTAACATCATGAAAATAATTTTTCTGAAAAAAGGCAGTTTTTGAGGTTATATTTGAATGCACTGAGTATTTTTAAAATTTTTCTGGAATCTTGTTATAGAGTCTTATAGATCCGAGTAACGTTATATGAAAAAGTCGATTGGAACTGGGCTGTAGAATGCAGAGGGGGGAGTGAGTCGTAATTTGATCGGCTATTGAAGAAGTGATTTATTTGTTTAGGTAAGCTGGTTTTTGCAGTAATTATTTTGTTATATTACGTGCATGAGTGGAGTATTCTTCTCTTTTCCATATTTAGCCAGCCAAGTTACTGCAAGGGAACATATGCTTTCGTCTACTGAGACCGTAGATTAAGAGCCCACAGGAATTAATTGTAACTGCTGAGGATCCCTTTTGGCTGCACCGGGAGGGATTTAATGAAAGGCATAATTTTTCAGATAGCGAAATAATTGCTTCTAAATCGGAATTCAGTTGCTGTTTTGCAAACAATCAGATCTTGTTCAGGAAACGATAGGGGTATAGCTAGGTGTCATCTGCATAAAAGTGACATTTGCTAAATTTAATGTGCTTATGCAAACCAAGGATATAGAGTGTGAATAACACCGGCCCCAATAACGAACCTTAAGGAACGAGCAGAAAGTCAGAGCAGTGAAGTTCTAACCGAACAGCTTGCATGCGGTTGTATAAGTGGTTTCCATTAGGTGATTGAGGCTGCAGAAAATAAATGATATAAAAGATGGCCACGAAAAACGCATCCTCCTCCTAGGCTAAAGTTACAAATAACCGTTTTTCAATACTATCAAATCTAAATAAATTTCCCAAAGTTCCTCCTTCTACTTCCAGTACAAATTTCGTTACGAAATCTAAGACTCATCACCTAAAGATTGATTCTTCTCGTCCAAATAAACGCAAGAAAGATTCACCTCCCGTAACTCCTACTAACACCCGTATAAAAAAACCTAGCACATCTATATTGCCTAACCCAACCGTATCGTGATGAATTGAAATTCTATGAAGAACAAGTAATTACCCAAATAGAAACTCTATTCAATGACATACTTAAAAATAAATTGAATGCATCTGAAATCAACATTAAAGACTTAATATCACATATTATTCATGACAATAATAATAGTAATCATACCAATGGTAGTAAAAAAATGGAGACAACAATTATTGATACTGAAGAAGATAAAGACACTACATTAATCATGAGGATGAATCCGATTAATTCTAGGAACAATTTGAAAATATTACAGTGGAACATTCATTCTCTTCGGGCTAAAAAACATATCCATTTGAACTTGATTAAGGAATTCAGTATTGACATTGTTATCCTCTCAGAAACTTGGATGGATGACAATAAAATCCTGAATATCAAGTGATATATCATAAAAAAAATTCAGAGCGGACGGCTATGGGGGAGTAGCTATTCTAATATCACAAAATATTACATACAAAAGAGTAAAAAATCAACAGTTACTAACACCGACAAAATGGCATTGTACACTCGTCATTCAAGGGTGTTCAAGAGGTTTGATTACACGCTGAATGTTTTAACAGGAGATTCGTTTGTTTTCTTCCTTTTCATAATAGTGTTAAGGTTGGCGACAAAAAAGGCTTATACAACTAATCCGATAGAGGAGCCACCATGCACTATAGTGAATATTTAACCAAGTCTCCAACGGTGCAAATGAGTAATTATTGTTGCCATAAAGTTACGTACTCCATGTAATAGTGTCTTAAAGTATCAATTATCATTTGGTTCGGAAATTAAACAGGAAGAAATGATTCGGGAATTAGTTATTCCGAAACAACTTTCTTTGAAAATAAAATCCAACTTTGTTATATCCATTATTATAAGGTCCAACAAAAATAAAATAAAATAATTTAGACATTTGTAATTATATTGGCGGGGTTGTCCTGTGAAGGTGAGATACAGAAATCCTTGTTACCGATTTTACGGCAGAATATATCATTCCAGCAGCAGAGGAATCGTTATTGGATTTTGATGTTCTTCTACTGAATGTTTTGAAAATCTCGCATTGTCAACCGGGCACATAGTTTTGAATCCAAGGTTCATATGTATTTTGATTGCGACTTTTGTGTTAGTTTGTTTGAATAAGTCATTGTGAATGAACCGATTTTTATAAAATCAATGAATAATATTTGGATGCCATAATTCACAGGTTGAGTTCTTACAACAGAAGATATCAGAGTTGGAAGTTACAGCACATAATTTAAAAAAATAAATAAAAAAAAATTATCAACAAAACTTTGCTCAAATTTCACAAAAAAAACTGTTTCTACTATCTGTGTCATTTTTACGGGTCATTCTGAACGACTTGAATATTTCTCTCCCTTAATATTCGTTGAGAACGAGACCAAATTTTGTAGAGAGAAAAAATGGTTCCCATGTTAGAAATATATTATATGGATTGTGTACTGAAGAAAATAATTAGATAACGTTCTCTAAGGGATGTGTTGTGCGTGTTATTTTCAGTTGTTATATCAAGTGATGAATATTCTGGTGAGAATGCTTTGACATTTTTGTGTCAATATTGTTGTAGAAATTCACGAGACAAAATTTCTTTAAAAATTGGTCGAGTAGTATTTCTGCAACAATATTGGCGGAAAAATATACTATTCCCAAAAAATCTATCACCAGTGGTATATGACCAGATTATATATCGAGCTAGCTGTCACAAACATTCCTACACTTGAAAAAACTATGTTTTCTACGTCATACATAATTTTTTAATTTGATAGTAACTTGAACGTCATCTGACAGTGACTGAATTATTTTGATAGGTTTGGTATGAACAATGGTAAATGCCTACTTGTTTTATAGCAAGTAGCGTGTATATTCGAGGATTTACTAGCAACATGGAGTATATTCACTGATATTGGGATTTGATTGGTTAGATAAATGCATTTGATTAGCTGAATGCATTTCATTAGCTGAATTCATTTCGAGGTATATAATCCCCAATATAATACTACAATGATTAACCTACGTCCCATATCTGAAGAAAAAAATACTTCCATTGAAAAATGTGTATTACACGCCTTCAAAACACCCCCAAGAAACCATTTTTCGTTCCAATACTCCAACAGCGAATTGTTACAGTTCAGACAATAATTATTGATACTGAAGACGATAAAGACACTAACAATAATGAGGACGAATCCGATTAATTCCAGGAACAATTTGAAAATATTACAGTGGAGCATTCATTCTCTTCCGGCTAAAAAACATATTCATTTGAACTTAATTAAGGAATTCAGTATTGACATTGTTATCCTATCAGAAACTTGAATGAATGACAATAAAATCCTGAATATCAAGTGATATAATATCATAAAAAAATGTAGAGCGGGCGGCTATGGGGGATTAGCTTTTCTAATGATACAAAATATTACATACAAAGAAGTAAAAAATCAACAGTTACTAACACCGACATAGAATTGTGTGCAGCTGGAATAAATAACTGCGAATTATACCTATCAATGAACAAACCCAGGAGTAAGGTTAATAAACAAGAATGGAAAAATATTTTCGAACAATTGCCTCACAAATTATTTTTTTGTGGCGATTGTACTGTATCCTACCATATAATATTATTTGATTTCCAATCTGGCTCACTCGATTTGATCAATAGACAGGAAGATGGAGAGAGAACAAGGGGCGAATTACAAAAAAGAAAAACAACGTCTGTCATCAACTTGTCAATATAAGTCATTCTTATTTCATTGTAATTTACGAGATTGAATATTCGTGTTGTAAGTGTTGTCTTACATTCATAATCAATCGAGCATAAACATCATCATCCAATCAATCATAAACATCATCATCAAGCAAGCATACTATCACACCGCTAGCAATCCAGTAAGTCGAGTGAAAAATCTCATGAGACCGAACATGGTCCTTCGAGCCGGATATGATTCAAACAGTTTACTCAAGTCGAAGAAGCATTCACATCAACTCAGGTCCTTCGAATCAATCAAATCAAACAAGACATCCCAATTACATTTGAGCAAACTAGTCAAATTAGGACTTGGTTTCAATAAACAATTCCACTTTCATGTGCTAGTTCCGTTGGAATTTGAAAACCAGACAAGACAACCACTCAGCCATTCAGTGAAGGGTAACTGGGGATACATCCAAGAGTAAGTCTCGCTTTCCTTAACCAACTATCCTTCTTTGTTCTCAACTTATTTATCGCTGTGGGTTCTCATCGGTCAAAATGACAGAAGAACAAATCAAAACTTTGCAGTACAAACGAGGTGGTATCAAGGCACATATTACACGTTTCTCAAAATTCTTACAAAACATAACAGATGATTCTCTATTAGAAGAATTATGTACACGTTTAGAAAAAATGGATCATTTATGGAATGAGCTACAAAATATTCAAACGGAATTAGAATTGACGGACAAAAACACCACAGTTGAAGATCAACTTACTGAAAGAGAAGAACTTGAAAATTATTTTTTCAAAGCTGTTGGTCACGCAAAGCGATTGGTAAAACAATTTACACAACCCCCAATCATTGTAAACACCCCTACGAATCCTCAAAATCTTCTAAATAATTCAGTTAAACAAAACACGAATTCAAAATTTTCGGGGTCGGAGATTATACATTTTTTGTCAAAATTCATAACTTCTAGATGGCGGCTCCAAAATGAAGGGCGAGTTTTGTGATTATGGGTCCGATGATTCAAAATTGGTGTGAGGGGGTTTTCGGGGTCGGAGATTATGAAATGTTTGTCAAAGTTCATAAATTCAGGATGGCGGCCCCAAGATGGAGGACGAGTTTTGTGATTATGGTCCAATTCGATTCAAAATTCGGGGTCGGAGATTATAATTTTTTTGTTGAAATCCATAAATTCAAGATGGCGGCCCCAATATGGAGGACGAGTTTTGAGATTATGGTCCGATTTGATTCAAATTGGTATCAGAGGTTTTCGCAGTCGGAGATTTCGAATTTTTTGTCAAAATTTATAAATTGAAGATGACTCCACAGATGGAGGACAATTTTTCTGATTATGGACATATTTCATTCAAAATTGGTATGTATGCGTTTTCAGGTTCAGAGATTAGGAATTTTTTGTCAAAATCTATAAATTCAAGATTGGGACTCCAGGATGGCGGACGAGTTTTGTGATTATGGTTCTATTCAAAATTGGTGTGTGGGAGTTTTTGGGGTCGGAGATCAGTTCAAAACTCACAGGGAAGAGACTTCGTAACAACGATGCTCTATTAGAAATGAACAGATCAAGGCAAACTAACTAAAAAGCAAAAAATTGAATAACCAATCAAACATTTTTGAAGACAAGCTTTTATTTGAGCCGTGTACTAAAATGTATTAAATAAGTTTAAGTCATCGCTGATAAAGATTTAATGATTTTTTGTTGAATTATTTGGTTTCAAAAAGCTTGTTGCGCGAATTGTCATAAAATTAATTGGTACCTATTTTTATAAACACTTCGCGCGACAAGCTTTTTGAAAACATATGATCCAACAAAAAATAATTAAATCATTGTCAGCGATGACTAAAACTTATTTTATACGTTTTAGTTCGCAGCTTCAATAAAAGTTCGTCTTTAGAGCATCAAGTGGTACACCTGCATAGTTGTGAATGTGAATGTATGTGGATGTATCCTCGTTTTATGTCAATTTTTCTAACTGAAATCAGTTAAAATATTAGCCGCGAGTTATATCAAAGTGTTTCTAATCAGTTCATCCATCTCTTAGTGCTATCAAAACATTGCAATTTCAATCCATAAAGGCAAAAACTGCTATTTTCATAAATAACCTATTAGTTCATTCTCTGCGAACATATAGACAAAAACATCCTGCCACAAAAAGTGTCAGGTGTGCAAAAAGTGGACACACGCATTTGGATCTTTCTTTCGTTTATCTAGCCTCCAGTGGCGTGCTTATTGTTTCAAGAATGCCAGCAAACTGCTCAAAATGTTCCCGGCCCATGGATGATGTTGATGATTATGTTTTCTGCGACTGTTGCAAATCAGTGTTTCACAACACGAAATCTTGTTTTGTTATGTCCTCAACCGAAATACGTGCTGTCCAGTTGAAGCAACGAGTTGTTGTGTTCTTCTGCGAAGAGTGTATGGCAATATTCAAACAGACTCCTCGGATACTCAAAAAAATTTCATTTTTGGAAAATGAGATAACCTCTCTACATAACGAAATCAAGAACATAAAAGAACAGCTGTCCTTGGTTAATAAACAAGATGATATACCCAAGGAAATCGAGAATTTGAAACACGAAATCGGCAATATCCGAATGGACGGGATCCCTCATTCTTCCCAAACAAACAACGATGAAATCATAAATGAAATCTATGAACGTCAAACCAGATCAAAAAATATCATGATCTTTAACCTACCTGAAGGTGAACGATATACCACCGATTCTGATATTACCAAAGTTAAATGCATTTTTAAAGACATAACCGACGACGAAGTCAAGATCACCAGAGTGGCTAGACTGGGCAAACAAAACAAAAACGGTGCTAGAGCATTGAAAGTCGTTCTAGATGACGCACAAGATGTCCTATACGTGCTCAGAAACAGGACCAAAGTTAACAAGGAAAGAAACATTTTTATTAATGCGGACCAAACACCAATGCAGATGGCTCAATATAAATCAGTACAGAGTGAGTTGAGAAATAGAACAAATAGTGGTGAAGCGAACCTGAAACTGAAGTATATGAACGGTATCCCCAAGATAGTCAAACAAAAAAACTGATTACGTTAACTCTCCCTAATTCTCCTAACCTATACTACCAAAATGTTCGTGGGCTTCGAACCAAACTAGACACTCCAGCGAAACGTTGCCACATCACTCTTTGACATCATCATACTTACTGAAACAAGGCTCACCCAGGACTTCTCCGACGCTGAATTAGGCCTCACGAACTACACAGTCTTTAGGAAAGACCGATCCCCTGCAACCAGTCCTTTCTCAAGAGGTGGTGGAGTCCTTATAGCGGTAAGGGAAACATACAAATGTGCTCAGCTACTCTCAAATGAGAGCATAGAAGATCTCTTCGTCTCCATCGGCGACTCCTCCAGACATATCTTCGGTGCTGTCTACCCTCCCCTAAACCACCC
>JAFIRS010008861.1:0-13986 GCA_018342105.1 Gonioctena quinquepunctata | reverse complement strand
ACTAATCAAGGTTTATCAGCGTGCTGTTTTGAAGTTATAATTTTCAATTTTCGTTAACTAGTGTTGTAGTTACGATGATATGGGGTCATGTGTTCCTTCATATTTTCTTGGGACAAGTGAATGGACAAATGAGCGTTTGACATAAGTTCGGCTCATCGATACTCAACCTAAAAGTCATGACATTCCATGTGCCTAAATGTGGAGGTTTCTAAGTTAATTGAGAAAAACTGAAGATATGTCCATAGTAGAGACATAATTTCCTATGTGCAATAATCGTAAAATGCTCATTTCTCACAACATATCGGAATATGTGTCAACCTCCTGAACATTTTTAATGTTGGGAGAATCGAAACATAGTTTGGGTGAGTCAGAATTAGACGATAACTCCATTTTTCATTCATCATATTATTTGATCGAATCGATGTCGTGGATTCACTGATATGTTACCATACTTCCTTGCATATGATTGTTTTGACAGATCAACTGACAAACAAACCCAACCTCAAATTCATAATACTCCACTTAGATAAGAGTCAAGGTCTGAAATAATTTTGCGAAAAACTGAAGATGAGCACTCTTAATTTGTTGAAGTTTATGTTGAGTATCATTATCAAGCCATTTCTGATTGAATTATCTAGGAAAATATTATCCAATCAACATGTTTAGTGGGTGCATAACATAAAACAAACAAGGCATTGAAGCAAATGTTCAAATGGACCACCATTTTGTTCAATACACCATTGGCATCTCCGTATCATCGACTGTCGCACGCTTTGGAATATTCCTGGTGTATCCTGTATTAACGTACATGCTGCTAAAATTTTGCCGTTAAATCTTCCACAGATTCTACAGGTGTTTTATACACTATGGATTTAAGGTGTCCTCACCAAAAAAAGTCCAGTGAAGTCAAATCCGAGAACGTATGGGACCACGTCTACCTATCCACCGATCATGGAATGTTTGATCAAGAAATTGACGAACGATTCGTTGGAAATGGGCCGTTGCTCCGTCATATTGATACCACATTCTTTGACGAACCAATAAAGGTACGGTATCAAGTAGCCCAGGTAAAACATGTTCAGGAAACACTCGGCAGTTCTGCCAATTCAAACGGGGTGGAAGAATATATGGTCTAACGATTTCGATCATTCCCACCCAACTATTCACTGAAAACTTTTTGTTGGTAGCCTTCTCGAAACATTCCATGCAGATTTTGTTCATCCCATAAATGGCTGTTCCTACTATTGAAATATCCATCTCTTGTGAAACATGCCTCATCCGTGAATAGAACCTATCTAGGAAAGTCGTTTGCTCCTTCATACATCCTCAGAAACCATTTACAAAAAATCTACGCGAGCCAGAATCACCAGAATCTAGGACCATCACCTTCTGTAGGCGAAATGGATACAATAGTTGTTCACGTGCTACCCGACTTACTTACTATACTGTTGATTGTGACATTTGTTACCTATACTGCTGCTAATCGTTCGAAAATTTGTTCTTCCGTAACATTATCTCTTCTTGTTCTAATGGCACCACAATGGTGTTCACTGAATTTAAAGAACTCCGTTTCCTACAATCGTGAAGAAGTGAAATGTGGATGATGTCTGTTTGGATATCTATGTTGATATAATTCGGCTCTGGCATTTCCCCCTGTTTCACCATAAACGAAATGCATATATGTATATTCTTCAAATGAATAATCCATTTTGAAACGATGTTCACTGACTGAAATGATGACAGATGACTTGACAATAATACAAACTGTTTTGGGTTACTGTCAATTATGCCTAATGTAAGTATCGATATATCAGTGTGTTTCTACCGGGAACAATGAAAAAAGGCTACGTTTCTTTTTAGTTCCAAATTTCGTGTATGTTTTAGGCGTTGATCCGTGGTGTATTTAACAGCCTACCACAAACTATCACGAATCGAAAGAAATCATTCAAGTAGATATTAATGCACAATAATTGTTTTTCTTCAAGAAAAACAATTTGGTTGGATAATATTTTCCTAGATAATTCAATAAGAAATGGCTTTAATAATAATACTCCAACATAAACTTCAACAAATTAAGAGTACTTATCTTCAGTTTTCCGCAAAAATCAAATCTTAATTTTTTTCATACTTTCGACAACCTGTATCTCAGAGGGGATGCATTTTAGGACATACCTTGATAGCAACTTTTCACTTCGAAATGAGGTAAGGAATCTGTAGTCGGAGTTTATCGGTCTTATTCTGACTCACTAGGTATATATATATATATATATATATATATATATATATATATATATATATATATATATATATATATATATATATATATATATATATATAATATATATATATATATATATATATATATATACTGGCCACTTTTTTAATTGGTAACTTTTAAACCATAAGAGTTAGAAGGTCGGTCAAATGGAGAAAAAGTTGCACTCATAGAAGAATTATCAAGTAGTTCAAACAACTCGAGATTATCAGGGCCGGTTATTGAGATATCATAAGAAAAGTAAATTCTGTCATTTTCATTTTTCTTTTTTTCCCACTTTATTTCGAATATTATCAAAAAATGTCGAAGGAGTTTTTCATTCGACAGTAAATTATCCTCATTTTGACATAATCAGATTTTGTATCCAACGTTTCGTACGCTCTGGGCCCCCTCAACCTAATTTTTTTCAATACGGACTTGCATATTTTATGACACTTTTCGAAGTAACTTTAACGCTAAATTCAACGATATATCATACAATGTCATTCAAAGTTGATTTTCAGGTGAATTTGACCCTTATCCAAATTTCTTTGGGTCGGATCTGTATTACATTTAGGTACCTTTAGTTTAATTAACAACATGCAATACATTCCGATAAAAAAATCAACTTACTCATCTTCAACCGAATGGAACGTAACAGAATCAAAGCAAGAAACAAGTAATAATTATTTACAAATTTCAAGAGGTGAAAAACCTAATTCATAATAATTAAACGAAACTATCATTTAATGAAAGAAAAATCAAATGATTATTCGAAAGTAAATGATGAACATTAATGAAGTAAGTGTTCGAAATGTCCACCATTTTGTAAAATGCACTTTGCGGTTCTGGAACCCATACTTCTTATACATTTGCTTATTTCGTCTCCTTGAATACCTTCCAATACATTCTCAATCTTCTCGCGAGGAATAATTATTGTTGGATTTGTCATTTGTTCCGTTGAAACAAATAACAGAATCGAACTCTATTTTGAGATCATTACGATATAATTTTGCAAGGCTTGGTATTCAAATTTAAAATCATTGTATTCGGTCTCTTGACTATTTTATTAACAGCAGTTTTTGATAAATTGCATTCACTGGCCACAGTTCTCGATTTTTTTTTCTGGGTTCAATTGAATTTGAGTCAGAACATTGATATCGTTGATAGACTTGTTTTTTCTTACATACACACAACTCTAGGTTTATTGAATGTATTATTTTCAAGTAGTAGGCCGTGGATAAAAAAGAACATAACAAGAAATGTCATATTATTTGTCACTTCGTTTATTATTGTGTCACAAGAACTTGTCATTAAATACTTTTCTGAGTAATTTCAATTCAACTTATTCGATATGGTAAGATACACAAATGAAGAGAAGAGAGATATGTACGAAGTGTACATAAAACTAGATAGAAATTCGTTCAAAGCACAACAAAGGTATGGTGAATTATTCCTGAAAGAACAACACCAAATATTAAAATGTTTCGACGTTTATCTACAACGTTACTTGCACATAATTCATTCATCAAACCCAGAGGTCCTTATGTAAGACGAAACGAGCCTATCAATGACATCAATGTTCTGGCCCAAATTCGAATGAATCCAGGAATAGGATCGAGAACTATGGCCAGTGAATGCAATTTATCAAAAAGTGCTGTTAATAAAATACTCAAGAGACACGGATACCATGACTATAAATACCAAGCCGTGCAAAAACTATATCGCAATGATCCTGAGAGAAGGTTGCAATTCTGTAATTGGTTTTAACGGAAGGTGCGGAATAACAACAATTTTGCGCACAATATCATTTGGGGAGACGAAACGACATTCACAAATTCTGGCATGTTCAATCGAAGGAACACACATTTTTATGCCACAGAAAATCCTCACTCAATTCATGAAGTTAGACATCAATATCGTTTTTCTTTGAACATATGGTGCGGTTTGTTGAATAATAAATTACTGGGACCCTATTTTATTGACGGCAACCTAACCGGAGCAAAATATGTAGAAATTATAGAAGAAATGTTGGATGATCTTCCTATACGGTATCGGCGTAATAGTCCATGGTTCCAACAAGACGGATGTGGTCCACAGAACTCAAGAATAGTCACAGACTATCTAAATCGAACTTTTCCCGATTCATGGATTGGAACAAGAGGTCCAGTAGCATGGCCTGCCAGATCTCCGGATTTGGATCCGCTGGGTTTTTATTTGTGGGGATATCTCAAAAATAAAATTTATGATACTACGAACCCGACAATAGAGATTCTTCGCGAAAATATTGAGAATGTATTGGAAGGTATTCAAGGAGACGAAATAAGCAAATGTATAAGAAGTATGGGTTCCAGAACCGCAAAGTGCATTTTACAAAATGGTGGACATTTCGAACACTTACTTCATTAATGTTCATCATTTACTTTCGAATAATCATCTGATTTTTCTTTCATTAAATGATAGTTTCGTTTAATTATTATGAATTAGGTTTTTCACCTCTTGAAATCTGTAAATAATTATTACTTGTTTCTTGCTTTGATTCTGTTACGTTCCATTCAGTTGAAGATGAGTAAGTTGATTTCCCTATCGAAATGTATTCCATGTTGTTAATTAAACTAAAGGTACCCAAATGTAATACAGATCCGACCCAAAGAAATTTGGATAAGGGTCAAAATCACCTGAAAATCAACTTTGAATGACATTGTATGATATATCGTTGAATTTAGCGTTAAAAGTTATTTCGAAAAGTGTCATAAAATATGCAGGTCCGTATTGAAAAAAATTAGGTTGAGGGTGGCCTAGAGCGTACGAAACGTTGGATACAAAATCTGATTATGTCAAAATGAGGAAAATTTACTGTTGAATAAAAAACTTTCTTGACATTTTTTGATAATATTCGAAATAAAGTGGGAAAAAAAGAAAAATCAAAATGACAGAATTTACTTTTCTTATGATATCTCAATAACCGGCCCTGATAATCTCGATTTGTTTGAGCTGCTTGACAATGCTTCTATGAATGCAACTTTTTCTCCATTTGACCGACCTTCTAACTCTTATGGTTTAAAAGTTACCAATACAATCCCATTAAAAAAGTGGCCACTCTGTATATAGATTCGTTGAAACCAATTTTTAATGTATAAATTTGAATCACTTATTTTTCATATTTCAGGAACTGAATGGTAATCTTTCCGAAGGCTGTTTTACCCCACCGTATACTTCAGATGTCTATCTCATGTCAATTCTACTCTTCTTGGGAACCTTCCTCATCTCTATCGAACTGAAAGACTTCAAAAATGCACTTTTCTTCCCTTCCAAAGTATGTAAATGACATTAAAACACTGAACGGTATGAGTAAGGTAGTTCAAGTTCAAGTGCATACTTGAGATGGGAATTACAAAAAAAATAAAAATCTACCAATATTCAAGATTTTGGACAAAAAACTTCATATCAATTACTGAGGAATGCTATTTGTAGAATCACAATTAGGCTATGGAGATTTTGGAATGAGTAACGTATGGCGTATGCAAAAACTATTTGATAAACTCGAAAACATTTCAGAAATGGTTTCTAAAAATGAAAAATTGCAAATATCCATCAAATGAATCATTCAGTGAGAGCAAAATAAAAAAGAGTGGAAAAGCATCTATCTCTGCTTTTTCGCTGTTCGTGCGTACTCTGCGTTTTGCCAGCAGTTTCTTTTTCGGACTCTTCCAGATATATCATACTAAAAGAAAACATTTACTTTCAGTATGATCACGGTCACGTCACATTCTAGTAGTGTATAACGAAAAAATATAGATTTCCACTGTGTTAACGTCCCAAAAAATAGTTTTAACGTGTTTAAATCATCCTCCAGACCATCAGAAAAGATGAAACGAAGAAAATGCAAACCAAGCTTTGTTCCGAAATCATGCTTAAAGAATCCATAATATGCTCTGAAGAAGACGAGGGAACCCCCGTCGGAACGTTAGCCAGTATTTCACTATAAAAATAACGGGGAAAAAAATAAATACATAGCGATATTCATTACGAACCAAAACCCCAAGAATCACCAAACAAAATATATATATATATATATATAAAGAAACAAGTAACACAAACAGTATTGGAAAGGGAAACATTCGCAATTGAATATTGTTTTGAAAAATAATATCACGACCATTGTAGTGGTTCAGACATTCAGAACACGTGAACTGAACATTGTTGCGTAGCAAGATTTTCGCATGCACGGTTTACAAAGCTGTCTACGAACGAAAGTTTGTTAGATTCTAGTAGTGTTTTCTGATTGGCTGGTGAATGAAAGATCTTAAGATCCAAATTAACAACCAATCAGAAAACAGTACGCGATGTGCACGAGAATTAATTTAAACAGCATTGTCTTTGCATTCTATAAAAAAATAATTCATATTATATTAATATATCTAGTACGAAAACTCACGCACAGTGATTGGCGACTCCAGAATCCAACTGAAATTTACTACTCCATTCATAAATGCGACGAGTGATTCATCTTGTCTTCTACTCTTCAAAATACGCACGAAACACCTCGGTGTTTAGTTATAAGAGCCAGCAAAAGACAAAGACAATAATGTTCAAATCAATTCTCCTGCACATTGCGTACTGTTTTCTGATTGGTTGGTAATTAGGATCTTTCATTCAGCAGCCAATCATAAAACACTTTCGGATGTTGCTCTTTTCAATACTGTTTGTGTAGTTTGTTTCTTACAAATAAGTTATGATTTTTGTAATCAGTTTGGATATAACAAGGTTAGTTGTTTTCTTCACTTTGAAATTGAATATTTATCTCAGCTAGCCTGCAATGTATACATTTAACATGCAATCATGTCAACTGAAATTAGGCGGGTGGCGCTACTCGAAATTTTGTTGTTGTTGTTGTTGAACTGTTTTCTCGTGTTTTCCTGCACATATTGTGGTGTTTGTCCGCAAAAGGACCAATTTCACGACGTTTCGGAAGAATCATAGTCGCCATCTTCAGGTGCCATCTCGCTAATTCTAACTCGACATCTGAGCAGTAGGTAGATTGAGACCTCAGTGTGAAAATCACTTTTTGTCTTCCAATATTTCGATAAATGAATTCATAAAATATTCTCAGAGTTATTTTTATGTTTTATACAGTGTCCGCCAAAATCTTGGAACCATATGGGAATTTTTTTTATTAATAGTTTCTCAGAAAATTCCATTCTTCATAAAAGTTGGTGCATTCAATTAGACCAAATTCGCGCATAGCCGTTATTATCAGTGGCGTGCGGCTAAGCGGGAATCGGCCGATATTCTAAATTCACTATAGAGAGTAACATTGCTATGGAAAATATCGAAAAATGTTACTGAAAAAAGTTGTTTGCAATTAAAATACATTCCCATTTATCTAGTTTAGTCTACTAATTACTGATTTCAATAACTGCTTAATGAGTTGGCCTCAATTTTTTATGGGAATTTTTGCGTAGTAAATTACTAAATTAGCATAAATTGTCTGTCAAAGCAATTAACTGATCTAACAAAATTTTGAAGACGAGTCCAAAAAACAGTAATGGAAAGATAAGGAAAGAAAGCCAGGATCCTTAAAAAAGAGGTCAATCTTTATTAGAAAAATATTTGCTGAATAATTAATAACCACAAAATAAATATTTAAATTAAGGCTTGGTAGGTAGGTGTAAGTTGGAATCTCTTTTAATTGCAAACAACTTTTTTCAATAATATTTTTCGATATTTTCCATAGTAATGTCACTTTACTCTATAGTGAATTTAGAATATCAGCCGATTCCCGCTTAGCCGCACGCCACTGATAATAACGGCTATGCGCGTATTTAATCTAATTGAATGCACCAACTTTTATAAAGAATGAAATTTTCTGAGAAACTATTAATTAAAAAAAATCCCATATGGTTCCAAGATTTTGGCGGACACTGTATAACATTTTTCATCATTGTACATATACCGTTATAAACAAACCCTTTGTATTATGCACAAGCAGACTCCCGCATTAGATCCGGTATTTGTTTTTGGGGCAATTCCACCCTAGCTGGGGATGTATTCAGTTCCCAAAAACGCATCATCCGATGTATTGTGTGCACATTCCTGTAGATCACTTTTTTATTATTGAAGATAGAAAAACGAAATTTGGGGGGTTGTGTATTATAGTTCAATTTACATTCTTTGACATATTTACTTGCTTTGCCGTACTTCCGGTTTGACCGGAAATGACCCCAACTTTCGATTTTTAAATGGGACATCCTATATATTTTCACTTATTTCGATCGAGAATGACATTCTAAATCCAACAACACCTCACTTGTCATTATTTGACAAATAAAGTAATTTTTATTCCAATTTTTATTTTTCGATCTAACATACCATGGTTCGTGTAAATCGCTTCATTCTTGATCAAGTAACATGGGAGGCTTATGACTTCACAGTCGTTTTGAGAATTATTTTAAAGTCGCAAATATGAATTTTTGCAGTTAACTTGATTTTCTCAAATGGAAAGGGGGTGGCTCGACGGCTTTTTGTGAAAGATCATTTTCTTACGAATAATTTGATACCACACACTTTCACTTTATTTTCACTATTTTTCTGAATAATTGCAAGAAGCGATCATACCTAATAACAAATAATACGTATTCGGTATACTTATGCACTAAGTCCTGTTATTCTAGTTATACGTGACAAACAATTGAAGCTGTTGCTAGGAATACCTAAACAAATAGGCTAATGAATATGTTGCCAATTTAAAAAAATTATTGGTTTCGTAGTTTATAATTATACTAGAAACCAGAAAATTGACATGTTGCTAATTTACGGAGAAGCAAAGAAGAATGGAACTGATGCAGCTCGAATTTATGCTCAGAGATTCCCTAATTAGACCTGGGTTGATAATTTTTGAAACAAAAAAAAATTATAGTAGAAAGAAACTCATTGAAAAAGGAAGAGAATATAACGAAAATGAAAGGAAAAATAATTTACGGGCGATCTGAGGTCGGGAAGTGGAAGGGGTGAGTTTTTAAGGGTAAAAAACGGTTTATTTCGATTTCCGGCAAAACTACAAGTCCTATTGAAAAAAATTAAATGGCAAAGTTGTAGGTAATAAATAGATCTACAACTTTGGTATCAACACTTTTTTCACATAATCTCAAAATTTATGTGAAAAATTCAAATAACCAAGTTTTTGGTTTTTTATTTTATCTTTTACAAAAAAAAAAAAATTCAGAAATTTGGTGGAAATTTACTTTTTCATGTTCCAAACACAGTGTAATTTTTTTTATTTGAAATATTTATTTTTCCACCTTATTTTAACTTATCGAAAAATATCGAAAAAGCACCCTAATTTTCAATCAGAAAATATCAGGTTTTTTAAAAAAGTCGGTGGGCGTTTTGTTCGTTGAAATCTCTACTTTCTGATAGTGTAAAAAAAATATACATTACTATGGTAAATGAAAGAAAAGTGCCATGTGAAGTGGAATGAATAGAAAAATCGAATTAAACGGTTTTTCTTCACATAAAGGATTCAATATAAAATTGAACCAGAAAATGGTAGATCTCAGGTGAAAAACAACTACTTTCCTGGCAAATACCACGCAGAACATTGAATGATATTCACCTGAAAATCCATGCATACTTCCATATAATATCAATGGACATTGAATGCAAATGTTTCTTTCTGATAAGCTCGATTATGTTTAATTTATGTCGTGTTCACCTAACAATCCGCATACCGGTTTCAGGCTTCTTGGCCCTCATCAGTACGGAGTAGTCAACCAGCCAAATGTCCAAAGAACTCTGGCTGAAGTGAGACACAACGTAAACAAACCATCATCGATCTTGTAACACCTATAGGTACGCCGGAAAGATAAACTTTAACTGGCGGTACCTAGTGACAGAAAAGAAACACTCCGAAAATCTCCCACCTCGATAGGTTTCTAAATAAAAGATTCCTTCTCAGTAGGAGTGGCAAGCCCGTCTAGCATATAATGAAAGAAAAGTGCCATGTGAAGTGGAATGAATAGAAAAATCGAATTAAACGGTTTTCTTCACATAAAGGATTCAATATAAAATTGAACCAGAAAATGGTAGATCTCAGGTGAAAAACAACTACTTTCCTGGCAAATACCACGCAGAACATTGAATGATATTCACCTGAAAATCCATGCATACTTCCATATAATATCAATGGACATTGAATGCAAATGTTTCTTTCTGATAAGCTCGATTATGTTTAATTTATGTCGTGTTCACCTAACAATCCGCATACCGGTTTCAGGCTTCTTGGCCCTCATCAGTACGGAGCAGTCAACCAGCCAAAGGTGCAAAGAACTCTGGCTGAAGTGAGACACAACGTAAACAAACCATCATCGATCTTGTAACACCTATAGGTACGCCGGAAAAGATAAACTTTAACTGGCGGTACCTAGTGACAGAAAGAAACACTCCGAAAATCACCCACCTCGATAGGTTTCTAAATAAAAGATTCCTTCTCAGTAGAGTGGCAAGCCCGTCTAGCATATAATGAAAGAAAAGTGCCATGTGAAGTGGAATGAATAGAAAATCAAATTAAACGGTTTTCTCACTAAGGATTCAATATAAATTGAACCAGAAAATGGTAGATCTCAGGTGAAAAACAACTACTTTCCTGGCAAATACCACGCAGAACATTGAATGATATTCACCTGAAAATCCATGCATACTTCCATATAATATCAATGGACATTGAATGCAAATGTTTCTTTCTGATAAGCTCGATTATGTTTAATTTATGTCGTGTTCACCTAACAATCCGCATACCGGTTTCAGGCTTCTTGGCCCTTATCAGTACGGAGCAGTCAAGGATTTTCAGGTGAATATCATTCAGGATTCAGTCAGGATTTTCAGGTGAATATCATTCAATGTTCTGCGTGGTATTTGCCAGGAAAGTAGTTGTTTTTCACCTGAGATCTACCATTTTCTGGTTCAATTTTATATTGAATCCTTTATGTGAAGAAAACCGTTTAATTCGATTTTTCTACTATGGTAAATGTTCTCAGAAAATGCAAAAAGAAATAACAGGTAGTGAGGCCCAGACCCTCCTAGCCCCTTCCCCACTTTTCTATGAAATACCTTTTGATGGGCTAAAATTTTCCGTAGGTCACTCAGGTATATAAGTTATCTTAAAATAGCAATAAATAGGCATCTACGCATATAATTTAAAGAAGATTCTACAACTTTCTCAAAATATTATAGATGTCTCATTAAATTCGGATTCGAGTTTTTTTCGTTTCTTTGCATTTTCTGTCATAGTAATGTTCTTTTTTTTTATACCATCAGAAAGTAGAGATTTCAACGAACAAATAGCCCACCGACTTTTTTTAAAAAGCTGATATTTTGACGGCAGAATTTTCGATTGAATATTAGGGTGCTTTTTCCATATTAAGTCAAAATAAGGTGAAAAAATAAATATTTTAAATAAAAAAAATCACAGTGTGTTTGGAACATAAAAAAGGAGGTTTTCAACAAATTTCGTGAAAAAAAAATTGTAGAAGATAAAAATAAAAAATTAAAAACTTGGTTATTTGAATTTTTCACATACATTTTGAGGTTATGTGAAAAAAGTGTTGATACAAAAGTTGTAGAGTTTTTTCCATAGGACTTGTAGTTTTGCCGGAAATCGAGATAAACCGTTTTTTACCCTTAAAAACCCAACCCCTTCCACTTTCCGACCTCAGATCGCCCGTAAATTATTTTTCCTTTCATATTTGTTATATTCTCTTCCTTTTCCAATGGGTTTCATCCTACTATTTTTTTTACTTTTTATCATTTTCAAAGGCTTCAGCACTGGTCTAAATCGTCGCCATCCCCCTCGGCATTATTTTCCAAGACTGGAAAAGAAAATGCTAAATGAACCAGAATAAAATGCCAATAACTGCATCGTCAGTGAAGAAAAAGAAGTAGACGTGTTGGCCTATGTTGAGGCGAATTGTACGGCGTCAATTTGCCAAATTGTTTCTGAGTGCGATATAAGTTATTCGTCCGTTTGGAGAATTCTTCACAAGTATAATTATCGATCATTCAAGTACCAACTACACCAACATCTTTACGATAACGACCACAACCGAAGATTAACTTATTGCAACTGGTTTTTGACTAAATTTTTTTTTTTTTTTTATGTTCTGGTTCCCACGAAAAGGGATATCCTGTAATGTTCAGAGAACATCGTGGGAACCTAGGGAATGGAGGTAGGAGTTGGTGTTCTTCTTAAATTTCTGAAGGTTGTATGCCTCGGGGAACACCTCCCTAGGCAATGAGTTCCAAAGCCTCGCTGTTCGTTGGATGAACGAGTCTTTGGAAAGTGATGTTCTGCAGGTTTCCAAAGTGACCACGAAGGGGTGTGATGACTGAACTTGACGGGTTAATCTCGAAGAGACTGCCAAAGCAGGAACGATTGTTGATATTTCAGAAGAGCATCGCCCATGAAAATATCTATAAAATAGAGACAAATCGCCAACTTTTCTACGGTGTTCCAGACAAGTGAGCGAGTTTGTAAGCGAGGCATCACCGACGAGACGAATTGCCCTTTTGGACAGAATCCAATAGCCTCAGGATATGTTTAGGTGCCGCACTCCAAATATGGGAACAGTATTCCAGGACAGGTCGGATCTGTGCCTTATAGATCATAAGCAGCTGACTGGGGGTGAAATAGCTCTTGGCACGAAACAGAAAACCAAGTTTTTGGGATGCACTTTTGGCAATGGACCTCACGTGGTCGTTGATGTGAAGTAGAAATAGTGTTGGTGCGAGAATGGATCCTTGCGGAACACCAGCATTTATGAGTAGAGTGTCAGATGAAACTCCATCGACCACTACATGGAGAGACCTGTTTGAGAGAAAACTAGCAAGCACAGAACACAGCTGAGGGGGCAAGCCATAAGACGGAAGCTTGGCGAGGAGTCCCTGGTGCCTAACTCGATCGAACGCCTTGGAGATATCTAATGCCACAGCTAAAGTTTCTCCATGCTTTTCAATAGATAGCTGCCATATATGTGAGACGTAAGCGAGCAGGTCACCAGTTGATCTCTGATGGCTGGATATTGCCTATCGTTGACAATTCCTGAGTCTTCCAGATATTTCATGAGCTCGATGTTGATGGCTTTTTCCATGACCTTTGAAATAATAGATAGCAGTGCGATAGGTCTGTAGTTGCTAGGTAGGGCCTTTTTGCCTTTTTTAGGGACTGGCTGTACTCTTGCAATTTTCCAATTGGACGGAAATACCCCCAAATTGTAAGAGTGGTTGAACAACTTGCAAAGAACAGGTGTTAGTTCGGGGCACATTTCTTGAGAACAATCGGCGGGATTCCGTCAGATCCACAGGCTTTGTTGGTGTTGAGACCCAGCAAAATCTTTCTGATAGTACGTTGGCAAAGGTGATCTCGGGCATGTGACTGTCAATAGGTGTAATGTTCGGAGGTTGTTTTCCCGATGAATCCAGAGTGGAATTTCCAGCAAATAGGTGCGCAAAGATATTGGCTTTTTTCCCGGGCAGTCGTTGCTAGTGTTCCATCTTCTTTGGTTAGGGAGGAAATGAGCTGGAAGTGAAATTTCTTCCCACAGCTTTAGAAAGATCAAAATGAACGGGATCCGTTAGGACATTCAGCAAGTTTTGATCTTATTTGGCTTTGTAGGCATCTTTTGAGCATTCTATTGTCTCCTTACATATGCCTCTAGCCTCGACATATGCTGCTCTGG
>JAFIRS010008860.1:0-13994 GCA_018342105.1 Gonioctena quinquepunctata | reverse complement strand
ATACATATATATATATATATATATATATATATCTATACACTATATATATATATATATATATATATATATATATATATATATATATATATATATATATATATATATATATATATTAACTCTTTTTTTTTTCAAAATGAGAGTAAATATGTGACTTTGGAAAACTGAACACAACATAATTCTTAACTCCCTTCATTTTCTCTTGAAAGCAAATGCCAGTTGTGAACTTATTTTTTTTCTAATTAACAGGTTCCGCTATATTCTTTATATGTGAAAATTATGCATTTTTTCTATATTTCATGTTGGAGTGAACTACATCTTAGGGGAGTTATTTGTGTCTTACATATATAAAAATATTTTTGTTCCTTGGTCTCTTTTTACAAATTTCAATGAAAAAGAGAAATATATGGGTTGTGAGTTGAAGGGTGATGAATGTATATCAAATTAACGAACCTCGTATGTGACTACATTCAGAGCGAACACAAAAATTATGTATTCATTGAAAGGGATATTATTTTTTGTGCATATCTTACAGAAAAACTCTTAAATTACGGGCTTAAAAAGTTCTATCAAACTGCACATAGCTTGTCAATATCGGTATGAAAATAAATTTTGAGAATATTCATTGTTTCCACAATTTATTAACAGGCCCTCCCAGAATTCTACTTCAACCCTGCGAGGGATGATGGGCAAGCTCATCATGACTAAGCAGAATAACTAAATTTGACTTTGGTAAAAATTACATAATTTTCGAGATATTGACACTTCTTGAAATTAACTGAATTAAAGAAAATAGACAGAAACAACAGAATAATTACCAGGTCACGATAAAATAAACAAACGGATGTGTTGCGTCATTAATTTTTTCTCCGCGGGAACCGGATATCTACGTAAAATAATTTCGTGATCGTACAACAGGAACCAGATAAATACGTGGGACTTTTTTGTGTGTTAACTGCGGGTAGGGTGATTGCGCCAGTAGTCGGCCACTTAAGAGGATATTGTAGGTTTGATACGGTTCCATATTTACATATTCACAGATAGAAAATAAAAAAAAATATGACGAATAGAAAAAGGTATAAGTAATATGAAAAAAAATATTACAGAACCATAGGGCTTCCACACCTTCAAGAAAAAAATAATATAGTTCTCGCCACCAAATTCCAGTTCTCGACCTGCTAGTGCACCAATTCTCGCCACCTACCCAGTTGTCGTCCATTGATGCCTTTTCTCGGTCATGGATCTTATGTTCCCCATCAATAAGGTTGATATTAGCGATTTTTCGAATGAACAGCTTACACAACATATTTATTGAGTTTAATGAAACAGAACAGTTTACAAAAAGAAAAATATAAAATATATCAAATAAAATGAAAAAACATTTAAAATAAAAACGCCAAAAAATAAAATACTTTTTCTTAAAACAAAAATCACAGAAAAGAAACATCTAAATAAAAAGTATGGAGTTGCGTTCAGGTACAATTTTCGCATATATAATCTTTTTTCCCAGCCTCAGAATAAGGTAGAGAAGGAAGAGTGGTACATCGCAGGTGGTACCACCTTATACAGATGTCGTAGCCAATATTCTTCTCTCCCTTATCCTCTATGTCGCTAATCAGAACATCGTCACACATGGAACATTTTTGCTTTGGCTTCCTAGGTTTTGGTTTGGATTTCAATTTTGATTTCCTTTCAGCATTTCCTTCCTCCTAATCATTCTCTTTTCCCTGCAACTTCACTTCTCTTTCTGCCTTCAAAGTTGCTCTTTCTTGCTTCTATTTTCAATGTCTTTGGTTTTTTCAATTTCTCTTCCTCTTTAAGTAAAATGTGCTACATAGGTACCTACCTACCTAGGTAGGTACCAACTATCGAAGCATCAATTTTTTTTATATTTTGTAGTAAAATAATATGTCCCAGGTATTATCGGACATATTGTTGGAAGCACTCTTCTTTTCATAGCAAAATTTGTTGAAATTCAATAAAACAAGTGGAAAATCGATTCATTTCTGGTCTGATAGAGTGGCGAGAATAGCGTTCTTGATGCTAGTTGTCGACGCAAATATTCTATAGAAAATGTGCTGGCCGACAATTGGCACACATTATACCAATTCTCGCCATATAAAAGCAAGTTATTATATTTATTTTATATATGACATTTTAGTGGCGGAAACTGGCACAGAATCAACTTCCATAAGAACTTCAAAAGGACAAACGATAAATGTCCATAGCATTGGACCGTGTCATTAAAGGACCACAATACTCAGCTCTATGACTCCAGTTCTCGCCACCATGGCCGCACAAATGGAAAATAGTTGTTTTGAGATTCCAATCTACCACCACCCCTCAATTTAAAGAAAAATCATTCATTTACAGTTTTCTCGCATTGAAATGGTAGTTCAACAAATGAAGATACCCCCTACATAAGTTTTTTCTTGTAGATCTAGAAAAAAATCATTTGAACTTACCGTTGAAGAAGTTATGTCCCACTACTTTTTTTCAATTGACCAACGCACAAACAACGTTCACTTCGACCACCATCTCTTGAACTGGCAGGGAAAGAATGATGAGTCTCTGAATAGCTAAATCTATGAAGGAATATGGCGGGAAAAGTATGATAGAATTTTTGGCGGAATTTTCAAATATGTAGAGTTAGTATCTTTCTTATTATTTCATGAAAATGGCAAAAACGGCCGACAACTGGAAGTGGCCGGCAAACTGGCGCAATCACCCTACCAGCCGAATACGCGATTTTTAATGTATTTTGTATTGGAGATTGAAGTTTGTTTCTAACCGAGACGTTTGAAAAATGTTTCAAAACTCTAGGGCTTCACTGCGGGAGCCGTATGAATCAGTATTTGATTTATCAGGCACAAACTTCGACGAATTGTTTCCCGAATTTATGTATTCTTTTATTAGATCAGCTTGCTGCAACAGTAACGTTTCGATGTGACCTGAGCCTGCAAGTATTTTGGTTTTCAGGGAAATAAGTTATCTTAAACTTATTATTTTTGTTATTCGATATTTTCATATAATGAAAATAAGTGCCCAGTTGAACTAGTGAAGAATCGAATGCAGGTTAGATAATTTTCACCAACCTAACATCGGAAAACATGGTTTGCAAAAATAAATATTTAAACGAATATAATCTTTATGAACTTTTAATGAAAAGTGACGGTGAGGATGAATTTGGGGAAAATTGACAGTGAGGATGAATCTAATAAATTTTTATATAGGTATTCTTGATTGTGTATTCCAAATTCCAAGTATTTTATTGTAGTGAATTTGGCTTATTTTTATCATACTTATATTTCTTATCAACTTGAAATATATTTGTTATATATTCTTGAGTGAATATTTCACTTGGAAATTGAAAAAGTTAATTCTATGAAATTTGTATCGATCATAACCTCCACTTTATTGACAAGACAAAAGGTTATTTCGATCCCTAAAAGGAATTTACTGTTTCCTTATTTCCAAATTGAGTATAGTTAGTAATTTTCCATTTATTCATGGCGAAAATAGCAGCCAGTCAAGATTATAGTCACCCCTAGATAATTGTGAGTACGGCTCTGGATAAATATAGCGTTTCACTGCGGGAACCTTACGAGTTCGCGAGATTATTCCTTCACCTAACTGCGGAACAGTGTTGATCGGTCCCAGTTCCCAACAGCCGTATTGGAGACAAAGTTGCATAAAAAGCTATCGGCAGTGAAAAGGTTAAGCAAATATTGGGACTTTTTGTATTTATTGATTTGTAAACTTTCTAGGAGGTCGAGTTTACAACCCTTTTCTAGATATGATATTTCAAACTTGTTTCGAAAAACAATGTTTTTCAGACCAGAGATGGGTAGAAAAAGTTAATATTTGTTTTATCATTGACAAAACAGTTCTTATGTACGTTTGGATATTCGCTTCCTGAATGTTTGGCCTATGTAAACATTTTTACAAGAAACAAGTTAATTTATATTCTCCAGATTCTTCACATTTATCAGTTTTATCTTTATTATTCTTAGGGAATTGACCTAAATAATTGTCGGATTTGTATGCAATGCTTTTTTATCAGGTCGTAGTGCATTTGTCATCACTTACCTACCATTAGGGTTCTGAGGAAAATGCTTTTTATTTTTATTTATTTTTTACACGTGAACAGTGGTAAGTTGTTTTTCTGTCAATTCTATTTAGTGTTACCTAATTTCAAAACTTTGTTAGGATATCTTTAATACACTGTGCTACTTTGTGCATCGTTTTGAATTGGCATTGTTCTTGTACTGACAGTTTCTGCTTTATGTATCTGGACTTGTATTACCTAATAGTGATTTGATTGGTATAGTGTATTGGATGGGTTATGTTTTTTTTGAGTGGAGAGATAACCACCCCTCCACTGCGACCTTCCCAGATCTAGTGTCTGTGGCTCGATCCTAATAAAATTAGAGTTCACCTTCTAGTCCCGCGATTTTTATGCAGTCGGTGTTGACGCTTGGAATTTATCTTGGCGGAAGCGCCACTCTACGCACTCCGTAAGTCCGATTTTATAAAGATGCTTTCGCAGTCTCTACAGTGACCCGTCACTAGTCCTGTTATGATCCTCAGGTTTTTCCCATTCCATTGAAAAAAAAAACTGTATAAATTATAAAGAGGTACAGGAATTATTACAATATACGAGGGTAGTTACAGAAGTTCTCGACCTGACAGCTAGGTGGCGGTTGCTGTTTGAAACGAATGACTATGCTAGAAAGTATGTACCAACCTTTTAAAGCATAAGTTAGTATTTGTTTGGTAGCCATCAATAGTGAATGCTCTCAGGGAATTTGTAAAAATGGAAAAAAATGGTTATTGTAATGTGTTACAATACTTCCATTTGAAAAGCCTCAGTCCAACCAATATCAAAGCGGAGCTAGATTCTACTCTGGAGGAGTCTGCTCCTTCATTCACAACAGTAAAATATTGGGTGGCAGAGTTGAAAAGGGGCCGTACAAACTGCCAAGACGAACGTCGCAGTGGTCGACCAAATGAGGTGACCGCCAAAAATGGCGAAAAAATTTCCACAAAATGGTATTGGATGACTGTCGACTGAAAGTGCACGAGCTCGCAGACATGGTAGGTATTTCGAAAACTGTTGTAAAGCGCATATTGCCTGAGAATTTGGACATGAGAAAGCTGGGCGCAAGGGTGCCGCGATTACTCACAATGGAACAAAAACAACGTACTGTGAGGATGTTTCAATTGAAGTTTCACAGCAATACAGCCGAGTAACCCACACGTTTTTTCCAGGTTTTTCAAATATTTTTTAGTTGCAAGAACATTTGAACGAAACTAAAATGAAACGTTCCAAGAAAAAGGCACCCATCTAAAAAATTCATATATATATATATATATATATATATATATATATATTTAGTCGATACATGCTTCTACTGATGTTTTTTGTTGTGATGCCTATACCTACTTATACACCATAATAAATATCACGATGATAGAAAATCACCATGGCCAATCAAAAAGCTGCTACCTACTACAAAAAACGAAAAACCCTTTCAATGTTCCAACTTCCAACAGAGAGTCAAAATAATATTCGGCTTAAACTGAGTAATAAAAAAACCCATATGAAGCGGATTTTAACGGTGACAGTGTATATATACAGTGAGTCTCACTTCTCATGGAAACACCCCCGTATCTTCCGTAATTATTGGAGTAGAATTCTGTAATTTTCAAGATCGGTAGTATACTGGGGGTGAGTAATTTTCAAGATCTTTAGTATACGGTGAGTCTAAATTTCCTCGCGCCAGGAGCGATGGATATACCGATTTTTGCGAAAGCATGATAGGTTCAAAATTCTTACGTATTCGTGATCAGGCCATCAACTTTTGTACCAATCCATATTTTCAGTTCTGAAAAATCCGAATTTGTCTCAGTTCCCATGGAAACGCCCCCGTATCTTCCGTAATTATTGGAGTAGAATTCTGTAATTTTCACGATCGTTAGATATACCGAAGATGAGTCTAAATCTTTCCTGGGGTTGACCTGTGCGCCAGGAACGATTTTTGCGAAAATTAATATTAGGGCGGCAAGATAGGCTAAAAAATCTTACGGATTCGTGATCAGTACCAATGCATATTATCGCTAAACATTTTGAAAACTCAATATTGCTGAACAGAGAATGAAAATACCTTTCGAACAAGGTGCCACACGACCCCCCTTCTCAATTAATTTTTTTGTGGGAGTGCTCATAATTCAGAGGGGGTGCAAGAAAGGGGTAATATTTTCATAATAATAGAAATCGACCAGTTCCAGGTTTTTTTAAACAAATACAAAATAACGCTAAAAATGAATTTATTCCATACCTATGGACCGCACTGTATATATACAGGGTGCGTCATAATAAGACCGACAAACTCCGACTACAGATTTCTCACCTCATTTCGAGGTAAAAAGTTGCTATCAAGGTATGTCCTAAAATGCATCCCCTCTCCCTGAGATACAGGGTGTCAAAAGTATGGAAAAAAATAAGATTTGATTTGTTTTCTCCAAAATTCATGAAGGAAAAAATTTGGAACTTGGTACACTAATCAATCAATCAATCAATCACTTTATCAAAGTGCTAATTTGAAGTTATAATTTTTTATTTTTGTAAACCAGTGGCGTAGTTACGATGGTATGTTCCTTCATATTTTCTTGGGACAAGTGAATGGACAAATGAGCGTTTGACATCAGTTCGACTCATCGATACTCAACCTAAAAGTCATAACACTCCATGTACCTAAAAGTGAAGGTTTCTGAGATAATTGAGAAAAACTGAAGATATGTCCTTAGTAGAGACATCATTTCCTATGTGCAATAATGGCATAATGCTAATTTCTTATAACATATCGGAATATGTGTCAACCTCCTGAACATTTTTTATGTTGGGAGAATCGGAAACATAGTAGGGGTGAGTCAAAATGAGGCCGATAACTCCATTTTTTCATTCATCATATTATTTGATCGAATCAATGTCGTGGATTCACTGATATGTTACCATACTTTCTTGCATATGATTGTTTTGAGAGATCAACTGACAAACAAACCCAACCTCAAATTCATAATACTCCACTTAAGAGTTAAGGTCTGAAATAATTATTGGGAAAAAATGAAGATAAGTACTCTTAATTTGTTGAAGTTTATGTTGGAGTATATTTCGGATTGAATTATCTAGGAAAATATTATCCAATCAACATGTTTTTGATGAAGAAAAACAATTATTGTGTATTAATATCTACTTAAATGATTTATTTCGATTCGGATAACTAATTGCAAAGTCGAGCCTTTCATGCAAGTTTGTGGTGGTTAAAAAAATTTGGAATAAAAAAAACGTAGTTTTTTCATGTGATGATGAAACACACTGATATATCGATCTTACATATTAGACATAATTGACAGTAACCCAAAACAGTTTGTGTTATTGTCAAGTCATCATTTGAAGATTATACAGATATGCATTTCGTTTATGGTGAAACAGGGGGAAATGCCAGAGTCGCTGCTGAATTATATCAACATAGATATCCAAACAGACATCATCCATATTTCACTACTTTTATAGCTGTGCATCAACGATTGAAGGAAACGGGGCCCTTTAAATTCAGTAAACTCCATTGTGGTGCGAATATAACAAGAAGAGATAATGTTTCGGAAGAACAAATTCTTGAACGATTAGCAGCAGATCCTTCTACCAGCACTCGGGCTATTTCGTATAGGTTACAAGTGTCACAATCAACAGTAAGTCGGGTAGCACGTGTACAACTATTGTATCCATTTCGCCTAGGTGATGGCCCTAGATGCTGGTGACTATGGCCCTCGTAGATTTTTTTGTGAATGGTTTTTGAGGATGTATGAAGGAGCAAACGACTTTCCTAGATATGTTTTATTCACGGATGATACATGTTTCACAAGAGATGGATATTGCAATAGTAGGAACAGCCATTTATGGGATGAACAAAATCCGCATGGAATGTTTCGAAAAGGCTACCAACAAAAGTTTTCAGTGAATATTTGGGTAGGAATTATCGAAAATCGTATCGTTGGACCATATCTTCTTCCTCCCCGTTTGAATGGGCAGATCGAGTATTTCTTGAACATGTTTTACCTGGGCAACTTGAAGATGTACATCATCAAAGAATGTGGTATCAATATGACGTTACACCTGAGTCGAAAGAACAGTCAAGATCATGTCGTCAGATTTTTGGGTTGCGCGTTGGATAATTTTTATTGATTATTTTCAGAAAGGAAAAACAATCAATCGCAGCGTTTGAGTAATAAAATCAAGGAAGAACGGCTACATTTGTCAAAAAAAAGTTTTGTTGTATCAAGAAAATGCACCAGTTCGCACATCCGTTATCGCGATGGCCAAAACCAATGAGTTAAAGTTCGAATTGCTTTTTCATGCATCCTAGGGATTTAGTGAACTGAGATTATTTTCTGTTTCCAAACTTGAAAAATTGGTTCGGTAGTGAAATATTTGCTAACAATGAAGAGGCGAAGTCTGGCTATTTTGAGAAGCTCGACGATTCTCACTATAAACAGGGCATCGAAGCTATTAAACTTAGATGGTAAAAGTTTATCAAGCTAAAAGAAGACAATGTAGAGAAATAAAGATATTTTTTACCAAATTTTTCGTGTTTTTGTTAGGTCGGGTACTTCTCGGACTACCCTCGTAGATATCAGCGACTTATTCGACAAAATACTTATATACTATAAGAATTTTAAATCAATCATACTGTTACGAAGCCGGGGTCCGTTTATTGAAATTCCTCTGAACAACTAATTGTTATCCTTTTATTTCGTTTTGAAACACAATAACACTGTACAATACGTGTTTACAACTTAAATGCACTGTACTGAATAGACTTCTCCTTGAACAACTTTGTTTCTCTGCACAATTTTCACCAAACTAACTAACTAAAAAAAAAGAGTGTGCTTTAGACCACATGACTGAAGTAAAACTTCTTTAGCTCCATCTATATGTATGTATATATATATATATATATATATATATATATATATATATATATATATATGTATAATATATCGTAGCTCATCGTGAGAGTTACTTGTTTTAACAATTTCTGTGAACTAGTCGAGACTAAAGAGTCTCTGAAAATGAATTATTAACTTACTATAGCAATATCGAGAGTGAACAACTGAGGGCTTCGAGGATAATTATATAGGAATTAATGTTGAATCGAGAGTCGAGGAATCAGTGATCCGGGAGTCGAGGAGGACTGCTGCCGTCGAGCCGCGAGTAAATTAGTAAAGTTGGTGAAAAAAATAAAAATAAATGTAAAAGGCATCGGGAGTAAGGGGGTCATCAAGTACGAGTGAGATTGTAGGTTCGAGAGAAGACTTCAGGGGATGTTGGTAATCTATTTAGTTCTTTTATTTCTATGAAAGTTAGATAGGAGATTTCAACAAAAATCTATAATAGTGCAAAGTCTCACTTTATTCAGACAGAGAAACATATCTGTATATTAGGTAATAGGGCTGTATTATTACCTAATTATTTTGTCTAATGCTTGAAATATATTTCAGTAAAATTTGTGACATTCGGTGGATCTTATAATTATGGGAAAAACAACTTTTTTATTTGGTGACAACATTCAATTCGGTACACTTGACAGCATTCCATAATTAATTTTTTTTACACCCCGACCCCACACCTAAATCGTTTATTACTTAATTTCCGGTTGTTTTTTTGCGATTTTTACGTGTTGATTCTAATAAAATCCACTTTTTTCAGAGAAATGCAGGAGTACCAGGTATAAGTCAAACCATTTACAATTGCAGAAGCATAAAAAACAAGTTTACCAGTCTTGAGGCGGAATCCGTTGAGCAGCAGAGGCGGGATAACTAATTATATTTAGATATTTAAACGAGGAAGTATGTATTAATAGGCAATCGGATCATCATAATTTCATTTTCCATGGTCGAAAAAAGCCATATTTTCCATCTATGGATTATTTTTAAACCTATTTCGATCCCAGACCAGAGACGCTACTGGCTTTCATTTACTCAGACCTCCTGAAACTGGTGATTTATTAGTCTCAACGTATAGACACACCTACAAGCATTATCATTGGCTTGCGGTCACTCAAACCCACGTTGACTATCGGCTCTTATGATCTTCTGTTGATCTACAGTTCGCCGACGAGAATGTTTACGAGTAGTACACATTAATTTTCGTTCCGTTTCTTCGCATATACGCTCGTGTTAGCGAAGTGAGTTTTTGATTTGCTCCCTAGCGAAACAGCTTCTGCAATTGAAAATGGTTAAACTATAACAATTTCCCAAAAAAAAATATTACATGATATTCACATGAAAAATTAGTATATCCAAAGATGTAAACAAAAAAAGGAAGAAAACGAAAAATGACTCTGTACGGGGGAGTTTAGAATTTATAAAACAATGATAAACTGGGCAAATTAAATCGAAATTTAAAATAAAACGGAAACGGATCACCCTGGTCACACAATAATCTTCCTAGAATTGAATGCAGACTCTCATCATTCAAGTGGCTGACTTTAAAAGAATTGAAGCTGTTTGCAGGTAGCTTTAGATAATAAAAGCAATTCGGGCATTCTCAATAACAAAGTTTAAAAAAATGTTTTTGATGTAATGGGACCCATGATTTGGATTTTTTTTATTAATCCACTTCAAACAGGAGTTTTCCCCCACCAACTCAAGAACAGTGAGTTGTTCTATTACCTAAAATCATTAATACAAATGAAGCTGACAATTTTCGACCAATCAAAATACTTTACCATATTTCGAAAATGACAAACTCTTCATAGAATATCAGTCTGAATTCAGGTCTAATAAATCATGTGGCACTGCTCTGCAAGTAACATTGTCAAAGTGGAAAATTGATATTGATGCAAACAAATATGTACAGGGTTATTCACTATAAATTACCCACCCCTTATTATCGTTATTATTCCCTGATTTGATAAAATGCTATCGTGGGCTGCAAATTTCAAGAGATAAAATTAATTTTTTAAAGGGGATACCTTATATTATTGAATTTTTGAAATGATATTTTTTCCTGATTTAAAAAAATTATATGTTACTCTATCTATCTTTTTTTGGGTTAAAACGTAACTCAGACTAGTTGTTACCGTAAATACCTATCCTATGAAAGTTAACATTTTTAAAGTATGCTATGAAAATGACAACTATATTATGTTTGTTTAATGACATTTCTTTAATGGAATAATCAAAATGGTTTAGAGTGAGGAAGAAAAAGTTCAAATATATACGTGTTATATACAAAACAACAAAAAAAAAACATGCATCAAAAAGTGCATATAGGGTGTTGTATCCAAATATAAGAAGATGTTATCAATTATGCATTGACAATAATGGTGGACACATTGAACATCTTTTATGAGTTATCATGTTATTTGAATTTCCTAAATAAATCTGTTATCTATTTTTGTATAAATATTTGAACTTTTTCTTCCTTACTGTAAACCATTTTGATAATTCTATTGAAGAAATGTCACTAAACAAACATATATATATATATATATATATATATATATATATATAGATATAAATATATATATATATATATATATATATTTTTTTTCATAGCTTTCTTTGAAAATATTAACTTTCATAGGATAGGTTTTTACAGAAACAACTACTCTAAGTTATTCGACGTTTAATAACTCATAAACGGTATGAGATAGGGGTAACATATGCTATATTTTTGAAATCGGGAAAAAAGGACCATTCCAAAAATTCAATAATATACAGGGTATCCCATTTAAAAGGTATTTTTTATCTCCTGAAATCTGCACGCTACTGTATTTTTGATAGCATTTTATTAAAATTCAATCATAACCACACAATTTTTACATTTGATTTTTTTTCTTTAGACAATAATAACGATGATAAGAAGATGAGGAATGGGTAATTTATAGTTAATAACCCAGTACCTAGTAGCAGTATTTCTCGATTTCAAGAGAGCCTTTGACACCATATATATTTCTACTTCAGTTATGAAACTTAAATATTATGGACTAACAGGTAGAGTCTACAACTGATTTGAAAGCTGTTTATAGAATAGGTCAGAATGTATAAAGGTAAATAACACTTTTTTCAACCATTGAAAGCATCAATTCCGGTGTTCCACAAGGCAGTGTTCTGGGCCCACTGTTGTTCATTCTATATATGAATGATATCAATTATATTGGGAAATGTTAGTACATAAATCTTTTTGCAGATGACACTTTATTGGCAGCAATCGATGTTAATTTATCAAATGCTATTCATAAAATCATCAGTGTAACATATTCGACATTAAGAAGACACTGTATATATTTTATTTTTATGGATTTGCATAGTTATAGAAACGATTTGTCAGATATTGTCAAATATTGTCACACATTTTGCCTTTTTCTCTGAATAAAACTATTTTGAAAGTCTTTTGTGACGACTATTTCCATTTTGCCGACGACTATATTACATTTTGGTACTTTCGAGCCGACGGAATCAGACTTTGGAATCACTGTCCAAATGAGTTCAAGAGGATACAACCTGAGACGACCAGGTGCACGTACCAATCACTATTTGGATAGAGATTTTGTATGGCCTCATCATTTTGGGGTAGACAACACTCCTAATGATAGATCAAATCAGATAACATGCGTATCAGAACCATGCATCCAGACTTCGGAAAATATACCATCCCAAGGACAAATAGTCCCGAATGAAGTACAGAATCCAGAAAACCTGCATGGAATTGAAACCATATCCCAAAAATCCAGACATTCCCGACATAGTACGACTAGTTCAATTAGAAGTAGAAGACGAGAGTTAGCCCTCAATATGGAAAAAGCGAAACAAGAAATTGAAATGAAGAAATTGGAACTAGACAACAAATTGAAATCACTTCAAATAGAGCACGAATTTCATGAACAAGAAATAAACGAAACTAGAGAGTGTGAAAGTATCAAATCTACGAGAAGCCTTTATCCGACCGTGAGAGTTTTGACACCAATTTCTCAACCACCCTCCTCTCCAAAGACGACAGATATTCAAAACTGGGTAAATGAAATAGAGATCCAACCAACACAAGACCAAGAACAACCAAGAAAAGAAGACCCACCAACCGTACCAAGAGAAATGACGGACATTCAATTGCTGTGTAAAACACTTTCTGAAACTTTCCAAAAAGCAACCAGCCGACCCGAAGACAATTTCAGAATGTATCGTTTCATGGAAAAGGATAGGAAAGTCCTTTTCCATGAAACGATGGCAATCCTGCTGAATGGCCAATGTTTATGTCCCAAGTTCATCTCGTCTCCTCCATGTGCAAATTTTCCAATGAAGAAAAAATGGCTAAGCTGCAAAAATGTCTCCGAGGAGAAGCTAAATCTGCTGTCGCCGGAATGATGATTACATTAGAAATGCGTTTTGGACGTCCCGATCAAATAATCGAGACACTTATCACCCAGGTAAGAGCTATCCAACCAATGAGAGATCAGAACCTTGAGAAGTTGATACATTTTTCAAACCATGTGAGAAATCTTGTTGAGACAATAAAATCCTTGAAGTTGTAACCGTACCCACCCCGGTCTTATTTAGTTGTTAAATTTTCTGGTCGACTTTCAATTTTTTCAACCTTCTTTTTTTTTCCTTCCTTTTTTTTTTTTTTTGTTGTGATCGTCTAGATAGTCAGCGCCACTTCTCAGGTAGCAGGATCTGCAATCCATCTACTCTCAGAAGATGGCCTAGTATAGCATTTTTTTTTTGTCGGCACACAGCCTTATATAGAGAGACCCTTGAAAGGACAGACCCTCAATTTTCCCACGTTGTGTATATTTTTTTTTTGTGTTCTTTAGGATACAAAGTTCTGTTCAGCTGAAGAGAAATAAAAGACAAACTTAAATAAATACATATATTAAAGCAAGAAGAGAGACCCTTGAAAGGACAGACCCTCAATTTTCCCACGTTGTGTGTGT
>JAFIRS010008859.1:0-13997 GCA_018342105.1 Gonioctena quinquepunctata | reverse complement strand
CGATGATGCCTGTGCCATGATTAATGAAGATCTGAGATCTTTTGTTGACATGGCGAGGGATCACTGTCTGATTGTAAATGCAAGCAAATCTAATGTAATTGCATTCTGTCCCAAAAAATACCAATCTACTATAAAAAATTCAGTTAATATCATCAAAGAAGATATGATTATTTCAGATGAAGCAAAGAGTCTCGGTGTTATTATCGACTGTAAGCTCAGCTTTGAGAGTTATGTTAAAAAACTTGTACAGAGAGCATACTCCACAATTAAACTCATTTATAGTAATAGACATTTGTTATCGATGAAACTCAAAATAAAAATATGTGATAGCTTGGTTTTGTCCCTCTTCAATTATGTTGATTGCCTTTATGGACAAAATTTAACGAGTCAATTCAAACAAAAAATACAGAAAGTGCAGAACTCTTGTCTGCGTCTCATACATGGTATAAGAAAATCAGAAAGAATATCTCATAAACTTAAAGAAACTGGCTGGCTGAATATGGAAAATAGAAGGATACTGCACTCATCGTACCTCTATCATAAAATTATTATGAAAAAAGTCCTCCTTATTTCTATAATAAATTGAAATTCAGAACTGATCTCCATACAATCAACGTACAGTTCAAAGGACCTCCTACAGTTACCAAATATGCAATGTATACAATAATTATATTCCTGCCACTTTAAAAACCATAAAATTGTCAAAATCCAGAACCAGTCTGAAACATAAGCTAAGTGAAAACCAGACCTGAACAATTTCGAAAGACCTCAGTTAACAAAAAATAGAAACGAATAAAATTAAATAATGTCATTTAGTAAAGTAAGTTCCAATCTGATGCTTAAGACCTTTGAAGGTTGAGTGGAAGAACAAGTCAGTATAGTATATTTCAAGAATAACGTAGAGTAAATTCTCAGAACACTAATTTCCGAGACCTCGAAATACATGGGCGTGCATAATTTACAAATGCTACGTTTTATTTAATATGAATGAACGTTGAAAGAATATATTCCACAAAGTGTATGATGAATGTTTTTGGAATTTGTTAGTATTTGAAAACATAGAATTATAGGTTTCTACTATTATTTACAAGTTTTGATATTTCTTAAACTACCTACCTTAAATTTAATATATACGTAAGTTTAATATAGGGTGTTGAAAAATCTAAACGACCATACTAAAACAAAATAAAACGAAAAATATTACGATTTATTTCATTAAAACAATATAAACAATATTAATTGGAGAAAACGTGAAATAAACATCTGAGCTACAGTTCACAGTGTTATGCTTCCTCATATTCTGTTTCAGACGAATTGTCATCCGCTGAAGATTAATTATTATAGGCTCTATTCTGCTGTCAATAGTATGATCAAGCTCCCACATATTTTTCTCAATTTCCATAACGTGATTAATACATTTTTACTTCAGATATTGATTTGAGGAAAAGGTTAGTCAGATCTGATAATTTATATTTTGTGTTATTTCGAGCAACGTTACCTTTGACTTGAGCCCATATTAATTCAATCGGATTAAGCTCACAATGATAGGGTGGTAGGCGAAGTATTTCAATTCCTTGGTTTTTGACTATCTCCTCAACGACATGTTTTTTATAATTTTGTTTATGAATGTGGTCAATGGCTAATAATTCTGCTTTTGCCATTGTATCGTTGAAGATTAATTTCTTAGAAATTAACCACGTTGCAATTTCATTTTTCTTCCATTGAGTAGTTGGTAAACGTTCAACTAATCTGGAGTAGTAACTTACCTTGTCCATCACAATAACTGAATTTTTAGGTATGAATTCAATCATTTGATCGAAATATTCTTCAAACACGCCTCCGTTTATCCCTTCGTGATAATCACAGGTTATTTTTTATTCAAACAAAAGTAGACCCTCCTCGAGAAATCCATTTACACTACCAATATGGGTAACAATTAGTCGTCGACCCTTACCTGTTGGTTCCTTGAGACCAGTTGAACATCCTTGCAGGAATGCTTCTCGAGCTGTTTTTATGTTTTTGTCTTTCCAAACTCTTCCTACAGAATGCCCTTCATTGTCCCACGTTTCGTCTAATTAATGAATGTTTTTGTTTTCTGTCCTCCTTTTTTCTCTTAGGTAGTCTCTCTCCAACATACAATATCTTCGGAGTCGATAAGCATTGACTGTCTGCCAAATTTTTCGGATTTGAAGTTTAATTCATGTGAAACTTTCCAAGTTTAGTTCTACTCATTGTGGGCAAATCAGGATCATCGGTAATAACTTGTAAAACTTTATCTGAAGTTGGTATTTTGTAAAATTGTTTTTAACCGCTTTCTTAGTTAATGTTAAGTTAACGAAAACTTAAAAATAATCGTCTAGCTTCACTTTTGATAATTTTGGTCTCCCTGGTCTCGGTTTGGGTGAGGTTATACCAGACGATTTTTCTTCTTTTAAAATTTTATTTATATTTGATTTTCCATATCCCATTGCTGTAGACGACATTTCAACTATACTTTCAACAGTATTAGGAGGATTCTGTTGCTCAAAATAATTGTAGATATTCCGTATAACACTCTTTTCGTTAAGTGATAAATAGTCCATCTTTAATTTCTTCACTGGTCTATAATCACAAGTCAATGCCATACTTAACCTATCAACTATCGCAAAAATCACAATTACGTCTGATCTCTTCACTCGCCTATAATCGACTGGACAAAATTATTCTGATAATAATGAGGGAACCCAAACAAATAATGTAATTTCTGGAAGTACGCCTATGACCGGCTGAATACTCAGTAGCCTATTATTCTAACAATAGCAGGTGAATACATTCCATGATAATCTGTATATATATCTAAATAGACGAAAACAATGTACATTAAGCTGAAATATTGCCGTTGTATGATAAGCACAGGTACTAAAATAAGCATACCAAATTAGTTTGTTTTCTGAGAATATACTCTACGTTATTCTTCAAATATACTATAGTAGGTTTAACCTACTGATTGAGTTAAACTCCGCCTTTTATTTTCAGTTTTATAGTAGCTGTAGTTACGAAGGCGTAGGAGGGCCAACAACAAAATATTTTTCAAAAACATTTGTAATTGTCACTTTGAAATGAAAATTGTCACTTTGAAGTGACAATTGTCACTTTGATCTGACAATTGTCACTTTGAAGTGACAATTGTCACTTTGAACTGACAATTGTTACTTTGATGTAACAATTGTCCCTTTGAACTGACAATTTTCACTTTGAACTGACAATTGTCACTTAGAAGTGACAATTGTCACTTTGAACTGACAATTGTCACTTAGAAGTGACAATTGTCACTTCGAAGTGGCAATTGCCATTTATTGCCAACTGCAATGCAATAATATGTTTTTCAGTATAATGCTATGATGAGATCTAGATGCCAACTACAATGTAATAATATGGTTTTTCAGACAATTTACGCGTATACTGCTATACTGCTGTGATGAGATTTATATCGAAAATAATGGGATTTTAACTTTTTACGAAAGTTTCTTCTTAGAAAACTCTTTATTTTCCATCTATGAAACAATACTCCACTCTTTTTCATTATATATCTATAACAACAAACTTTACTGAAATATACAATATGTTTCGCATAGGGGTTATAATTATTTTTATTCTCAATAAATTCTTAATAAATTACTAAATAAATAAAATCTTGGAAACTAAAGAATTGTTGTGTTTTTCGAACTTGCAATATGGAAGGCTTTTTTTGAAAATGTCTACCACTCACCAGAGCAACAATACTGAATATTGATGACTCCTTCATTCTCCTTTTCATTGATACAATGAGAGCTCCTTTGATTGAACTGCTCATTTCGAATTAATTTCATGGAGCTTTGATTGTCGATGTTCAGCTTGATGGACACATTTCGATTTCTAAGCTCGTCAATGGGATATTTTAAATAAATTAACTCCTTAATGCAATCTGCCTCGGCAATATATCCTGCCTTGGTACTAGGTAAGGCCACAATCGGTTGTTTCCTGGAAGACCAGCATACAGGTCCTTTGCAAAACATCACAACATATCCAGTGGTGCTTTTTCTTTCTTCGGAGTTTCCTGCAAAATCTGAGTCACAGTATGCTATTATTGAATTTCTTGAGTATCGAATTCCATAATCTTGGGAGTGTTACAAATATTTCAGTATTCTTTTTACGTTAGACAAACTTCAAAGTGACAATTGTCACTTTGATCTGACAATTGTCACTTTGAAATGACAATTGTCACTTTGAACTAACAATTGTCACTTCAAAGTGACAATTGTCAGTTCAAAGTGGCAATTCCAAATGTTTTTGGAAAATATTTTGTTGTTGGCCCTTCTACGCCTTCGTATGTAGTTCCAAAAATGTTTGCCAATATTGTATTGCCAATTATCATTATTATTTACAGATCACATTGACTTGTCGACATGTACCCTTTATAGATTCCTAATTGTCATTCACGGGAATAGTTGTGCTATTTCTTATAACAACTACATCGCGCAAAGTTCAAAATCCCCTTCAAGATTCCCAATATTCACATATCAAATGCCCGATTCGATGGTACATTCGTTTCTATACGGAATAAACTTCTTTATTCGCGGCAAATGGAGAATCGATACCACCTTGAAACAACGGAACCGAATCATCATAAAGAGGAAATTCTGATATGGAAGTGAAGCATACCTCCCCAGCTGCTACTGGATAGAGATAAAAACGCGATTATGATTAAGCTCATTACCATTTTTTGCATTACACTCAGGCCAGATTATCGGAAGTAATACTCTGTTGGACAAAATTAACACAACAACATATTGAATCATACTATAATGAATCAATTTCAATGATTTTTTCATTAAAAGTTAGAATCATTTTCGGATACTTTGGGAGTGAATTAGCTACAATATGTCTGTATAAGATTTGAATTAAAATTATTTTCGAGATCTAATAACAAAATCGTTGAAAAGGGAAACATTCTCAATATAAAATTCAATAGAAATATTTTTCTGAAAATTAAAAAATTAGGCAATAATGAAGTTATTTTTTGTAATTCTAACAGAAACAAATACTTCCCCGGCTAAAGCCACGCTGTGCATTGAACTACATCTGATAGATATTATGAAATGACCTTACTCAAAAGAAAAAATCTGAAAGTTAAAATTTGCATTTTTATTCGGATTGTTATTTGATTATCTATTCCAGTCTTAATTAAGGACTCATATAGATGAATGTTTTCCAAGAAGAAGTCTCACCCGAAATCATTTGTAACATTGCTGCAGGAAACAACTGTATAGTTGGGTTGATTTTATCTTTAAAATTGATAACAATTATTGTGAAATAATCCAATGAGCAATACCCAAAAAACCCACCTGAAAGAATATCCACCAAAATTATTTTAATATTCAAGACTGGAATAATCCTTGACAATTTATTGAAATGTACTAGGAGAGTGAAGAGTTGAGATAGTGATAGGTAGTTAAACAAAAAAATATATCCCCAAAAAGAGAGGAGTAAAGATAACTCGAGAACGAGGGCCAATCCTGGTTTCCAAAGAAAAAATATAGTATACAATAATTAAAGATATTCTTTGAAATTTTCTATAGGAAAATTATAGTATTCAGTAAACAAAATATCTTGGTAATTTTCCAGAGAAATAGTATAGTATTCAGAAATCAAATTACTTTGGTAATTTTCCAGAGATAAAATATATAGTTTTTGATAACTATACGGAGAGTGTGACCCCACTTCTTAAAAGTGAGCTCGATAAAACTCTAAAATGAAGATAAATGTTTAAGAAAAAATGCTCGATAGATATTGATCTACCTGGACATACAGATAAATGTGCTTATATATCCACATATATATATATATATCGATACAAATGGTGGCGAATCCCCTTTTCTAAGGTAAGCCCGATATTTGAGTTTTGGCACTTAAGTGCTAAAAAAACTTCTTCGAACTATCAACTGTTAATTGATTGAGTTGAACGACAAAATGAAGCTTATAAGTTTCAAATCAATAAATTGGGCTTGAGGAATACGAAATCCATTGATACTGTGAGATCGACTACTCTGTGACAAGTAAAGCTAGAGAAACAACCCTATCAGGCAGCATTTATTTCTCAAAGAGGGGAAAGATAAAATAATCTCAGAGATTATATTGTAAAAGAAACAAATGCTTACCAGAGGAGGTTGTCCAGGAAGGAATACTGCTCAAATGTCCCATAATAGTCGACGCAGCTTCTAGTAGTTGGAACCCTCTTGGAATAATCACACCGACGGTTACGTAGGTAGTCCTCTACGCAAAGTTACCAGTTATCTTGTACCTGAAATGGGAATAGCGTATAAACTCTTTTCGCCAAATAAAACGTAGAAAGCAGAACCAATTGTCTAAAACAAGATTACCAATTCAGCCGGTGAGGCATGCGCAATTGCTCGAAAAGTTACTTGAAAAAAAATTAAAAGGTGGTTGAACTTAGTAAAAATTACATAATTGAATTCTATTGAACTTACACGAGTCAAAAGAGAAACAGTAGAATAGAGAAAAATCATCTGATTAACTAGTTATAAACGAAATATCAACAGATAACCTGAAAATCTCATGCAAGTAAATGTATCAGAAAATTATCACAAAATCTGTTTAAATAAAAAAATACGTTAGTCGATAGGTAGTGTCGAAAATATGGAATATATAAGGAACTGGTAAATTCAAAGATGGGCCAGGATGTTGCGAGATTATGAAACTGTGGAAATCATAACCTCCAAGCACATGCGATGTAATTATGCCAAGGGTCTAGTTATTAGTTTTAATAAACGAAAAATAGGTAAATGAACCATGAAATTAATATCTCAAAAGCAGATAATTGAATATATTGAACCAGTAATCAACAGTGAATAGCCATTGTTATAAATTAATAACTCGTTACTTCACCAGAAACCAATTGCACCCACGAAAACTTTTCCGTTGAAGTCAAACGCAAATTTCGCAAAGATATGTGACAAATACGTATTGCGCGTGGGATTTGGCAGTGACTAATGACTCGCACTACTGGGACGTTAAGCGAGAAGGATTTGTAAGATATTTCAATTCACATTGAAAGAATGGAACGAAAAATTCGTTACAAAGCATAGAAGAGAACGTTCATCTCGGTCGTTAGTGCATCGCTCTGGCCTTCTAGAATAAGTTACTACTTCAGTCAAACGTTCTACCATACGACTTATTGTGGAACGATGTTTGCCTGACAAATTGGAAAGATAACTCTGACAATATCCCTCATCCAATAAAACTGATGCTCGGACTACCTCGTGTTCATTAAATTCCTTGTTCGATTCATTTTTCCATTTTTTTGGAGTCACAAATAAAACAATCCACCATAAAAATGTATTACTTTAAAAAAAGTAACAAATCATGCGCTTGATTTCAAAGAAAATCTATTGCAAGAATGGTTTGTTTTGATTGCTGTCATTAACAACGAAACAAAATATTCAAATCCCCGATAAACTTAAAAAGTAGCATAAAAAAGATAACTTTATTTTTGGATTTAACGGGAATTAGGACCAGGGAGTAAAACTAATTTTTTATCGCTGACGTTTCGGAATTAATTTATTCCTTTTTCAAAGCTGAAAAGACAATATTCACGAATAGATTGAAACAAAGAACATATCTATGACCCACCTTTGAAACTAAGTTTTTCCTGCTCATGGATTCAACTGAAAAACTGTTGAGTAGTCGATGCAAACTCTGGTCGATAAAAACACATTGGCACAAATTACACATTAAAAACTCTAAAATTTATATACACAAATACAGACAGGTTAAAATGAAACAACACACAACCGTTGACCATGCATGCAACTCATCATCCCACCTGGAATATTCCAGCGCTACATAGATAAAGAAACGAAAAAAACAAAACACAAATTTTGTGTATCATTATTCAGAAATCTTTTCGAAACTTTCTAGAATATGGGTGTATATTTTTGTCAGGTTTTGTGTATCACTTTTTTGGTTTACGCAATTATCATATATATTGATTTGGATCATTCCTCTTTGATATCAGAATGGGAAATAATTTCTGCTTATACAGATATTCCCATCTATGTTTTTCTCAAATTAATCGACTTTATTTTTTACACAAGTTATTTTATATTTGATGGAACATTTCACAAACAAAAAGAAGGAACAGCTATGGGAAATCCAGCCAGTCCTGTGTTGGCGAATATAGTTGAAAATTATATAATTACAAAAATAACATCGGGATTACCTTTTGATATAACTTTCATTCAATATTATGTTGATGATTGCTTTCTTGATATTTCAGCTGACAAATCTGATGAACTATCAAATATTTTCAATAGTTTCAACTCAAATATTCAGTTTCTGTCAGAAATAGAAAAAAAAAAACAAACTGCCGTTTCTGGATCTAGGGATCATAAGAGTTAACAATGGGAAATTACTCAGCAATTGGTTCATGAATCCTACCACTTCTGAGAGAATTTTGAATCACTTATCAGAACACTCTTTCAGCCAAAAAGTTATTACAGCTTCTAACCTAATTTCAAGGGTACTTACTCTTAGCGAGAATTCATTCCATACGGAAAATTTAGTTAAGGCGAAGAACTTCTGAAAGAAAAGTGTTACTATTTCAAATTTCCATACCTAGATGGACTCATATGAGATTAAAAAATGTTTATCAACTAATTCTCACAAGTTTGCTTTTTACAATTTGAAAACTACAGGAAAATTATTGACGCAGTTGAAAGATGAGATACCAGCTGAATCAGATTCATATATCCCTGTGAATGTGGGAAATGTTATATGGGGCAAACTAAACAATACCTAAAAACCAGAATATATCAACACAAATATGACTGCTATGAAAAGAGTAGAAATAAAAAAAAGCACTTGCTGCACATCATTTTGAATCATCGTGCAATTTTGATTTCGATTCACTAAAAATTTTGGAAAAAGAGATGACTTATTCGAAATGATTCAAATCAATCTCCATGATAATTGCGTAAACCAAAATAGTGATACACAAAACCTGACAAAAATATACCACCATATTCTAGAAATGTTTCAAAAGAAAAACAGATTTCTGAATAATGATACACAAAAGATTTGTTTTGGTTTTTTCGTTTCTTTATCTATGTAGCGCTGGAATATTTCACGTGCGATGATCAGTTGCATATTGACCATACACGGTTGTGTGTTGTTTCATCTTAACGTGTCTGTATTTGTTTATATACAATTTTAAAGTTTTTAAAGTTTTCAATGTGTAATTTGTGCCAATGTGTTTTTATGGACCAGAGTTTTTATCGACTACTCAACAGTTTTTTAGTTGAATCCATCTATATGTGAATTTTGTCATTTCAGCTTACAAAAAGGAATAAATTAATTCCGAAACGCTATTGATGAAATAGTTATGTCGCAAGATGTACAATTCTTGGGAACACTTCTAGATGAGAGGTTAGACTGGGATCTACATATCAATCACGTATGCAAGAAACTAAATTCAGCATTCTTTGCAATTAAGCAGATGAAAACATGTGTAGCCAAGGAGAGTTTATTAAGCATTTATTATGCAATGGTATACTCTCACATTTCCTTCAACATAATGTCATGGGGATGTGGTAAAGATTTTGGTAGAGTGTTTATAGGGCAGAAACGTATCGTAAGATTGATATTTGATATGGACTATCGAGATAGTTGCAAACCAATATTCAAAAGAGAGAAATTTTGAAATATTTGAAATGTATTAGAAGCAGCTTGAAATCCTTTGATACCAATGCTTCTTCGCATGCTTACAACACACGACATGGCGGTCTCCTAAAAATACCAAACCACAAAACCACGAAATTCCAAAATGCTCCTCTCTACAAAACATTGAGCTTCAACAACAAATTGCCAACGGCAATAAAAAATTCTAAATGTGATGGAATATTTTTTAACAAAATAAAATGTTTGCTGAATGAAAAAGGTTACTATTCCCATCAAGAATATTTAGATGATCTATTATTGTGAATTATTTCACTTTTAATTAATTATTTCACTTTCAACATCTTACTTGTTCAGTGATAAAGCTTCAATTCAATGATTTTAATTATGTATGGTCGTGGTTCATTTGTACTCGGGTTACGATTTTGTTTATACTGATAATCGTGTCACTCTTAAATATGTATCTGGTGTTGTGCTGTCGTCATGTCCGTTTGATTTTATTTATACACATGATCATTATTTAGTTTAGTTTATTTATACTCAATGACCAACAATATGGTTTTGCTGTATCATGTGATTTATGTATTGTAGGACTTACCATATGTACACATTGTACCTAAATGGCTAATAAAATTTATTATTTATTTCTTATTATTATTATTATAAAAAATTAGTTTTAATCTCTGGTCCTCATTCCCGTTAAATCCAACTATATTCAATTCTTGGGACAATGAATCATTTATCAAAAAAATTATTTCTTGGAGTGTTGCTGTAATTTTGTTCAGGAGTGTACATGGAGAGTTGATGCAGAGACGAAAAAGAAAATATTGTGAATTGGTATTGTTCCACGACTAACCGTATCCTTTATTAGTTGAAAACAGATTTATTTATTCAACAAGAATTGAAATAAAATAATGAATGTCATAAAGTTGGTTGGTTTTCTAAGAAACATAATCAAACGGACATTCAATTTTCATTGCCTGAAAAAAATATTCAATATTCCAATATGAGGAGAAATCGCAAAAACTCTTTTCCCTCAAAGTTCTTGCGCGAAAAAGTCAATTACACCAATCCACACATGCCTCGAAAACGGTCCACAGCCCATAAAAATCCCCACATTCGGATTCCCGAGGGATCATTCCATTTAAATGTGTTGATTCATGTTATTTCGACTCCCGTCTATAAAAAATTGTGAAAAGTTCTCGGGTTGAAAGGAAACGACAAACCCACAAATCAGTGTTGAGAAGACGCATTCATGCAAAACTTGCAAGGGTAAAGGTTTTTCTTCCATTGACGTAGTTTGGGAAGAATCGACGCAGTGGGTTTTGGAATATGTTATATTGGGAATTCAACTTGTTTTGTGGATTTTACATATATCTTCGAGAATGACATACGGTGTGGGCTCCATTTAAGATATCGTGTGACTTTCTCAGATGATGAATCACAATTAGGTAAATTGACATGTTTTTTTGGGTAACCTTCCACAGTCTGAAAATGAAAATATATTCAGGAAAATCTATACAAGTGTAGAAAGGGCAAACTAATTAGTTCACCCCGATAAGTTACTGCGTTCACCAAATTATATTTCCTATAGAAAAATGATTCAATTTGTCAGTAACTTGTCGTTCCCTGAATGTGCCTATAAAAAAAATTGTAAAAATTCAAAAGATACTTCTCTATATACTTTTTCAATGACATTTCTGGGACTATATCTGCCCCCGTTCTCAAAATCTTCTGAATCTCCTCTGATTGTTTGAATAATTTGGATTTTTCTTGCAGAGTCTCTTCGGCTTTTTCAAATGACGAATGTCAATAGAGACCTGCCAAAAAATTTGAGAGTGACGTATTGCTCATTTGATATATGGGGTGTTGTTCGGATCAGTTTATTAGCATTCTGCCATATCTCACTTCCTCTCTGAGTAGAGGTAACCATGTATGGTCCATTTCAACAGAATCTGTTGAAAAGCAGTTGTTATTGGAAAGAAGAGTATAGGCCGTTTCTTTTAATTTTCTCTTTTCTTTCATCAAGACTTTCGTCCTATTCCATTCAATCGTATGATCGCCATTGGATGTGAGGATATGTTCTGCAATTTTTGATCTGGTTATTTGTCGATTTCTGATGTAACTCTGATGTTCACTTTGGCGCACTTCTAATGGTCTTAACGTTTCACCTATATAACTATCACCACACTAACAAGGTATGTCGTAGACACAGTTCTTGGTTCTTTCTTCGGCGTTTTTTGGTATAGTTTGTGTTAGTATAGATCTCAGTGTGTTTGTTGTTCTAAATGATGTTCTCACATCATACCTATGTCCAATCCGTTTGATCCTCGCATATAATCCGGGGACATAAGGTAGTATGTTGGTTGTGAAATGTGTAGGTGGTGGGAGTACTTCTGTTGGTTGTGTTAATTGGTTGTTTGATGGGTTTTTGTTTTCAATGTCCGTGATTGTTTTTTCCACAAATTGATCTGGATATGCATTTTCCTTGAGAACATATTTTATGAGTTTTATGAAGAAAAGAAACACGGAGTCGTCTACACAATATAATATTAACAATCGATTAGATCAATACCATCGATTGGTGAACATGTTTCGAACCTCTATAGGTTCATCATCAGCATATATAAAAGTATTGTAACGAAGTTACTATTTTCCCGCTATATTTATCAGCCAAAAGCTCCCTGTAAGGAATTAAACCCCGCTTGAAAGTAATAATAGGTCTAGAAATACCATTCAGGTTCGTGATAAATCCGTGAATCACCCCTAACACGATAAATAGGCTAAACACCCTCCGTAACTCACGCCAATACCGCGAGCGTGGTTGTGGAGAACGAATGATTGAAACAAAGCAATCGTACGTCACCCGCCCCACTCTGGAGTAAGCACTTGAATCGAACGCAAAACTCGAGAATCAAAGTTTCCACAAAGGATCGCATTCATTCACGTACGAGCCAACAGTCCGATCGTCACCCAGCATAGTTGAGTCTAGACAGAGACGCGCGCACCGAGCTGACGTCACAGCAGTCGCCACCGAGAACATGACACTGTGCCCGAGCAGCCGTTGACGTCACGGAAGAAGGGAGGCCGATATTCTGAACGTTGGATCAAATGCGAGAGAAAGCAGTCAGTCGTTCCGAAGCAGCGAAGCCAGCCAACACGCCAAGGAGAGAGTTCCGCCAGAAGGACGAGAGTACAGAGGAGGCGCACGCACCAAGCTGACGTCACAGCAGTCGCCACCGAGAACATGACACTGTGTCCGAGCAGCCGTTGACGTCACGAAGGAGGGGAGGCCGATATTCTGGGTAATTATTCTGTGAAGGTATAATTTGTGTCGCAAACGACAGAGTCCACAAAACGGCGCGCGCATATAAGTCGATCAGGAGGGATTCGGAAAAGAGGGAGAAGCCGGCCAGTTCCGTTTCGACATATTTCAAAGAAGTGAGCTTGCCCAGCCCAGCAGAAGCAGCCACGCGGCCGACTAGTATCAGAGTGTGAGCCAAAGACCGAAGCAGTCCACGACCGTCCCGGCCTTGCCGACGCAGTGAGATCGGAGTTTGGTAAATATGTTGTCATCAGGTAAAAGACATCAGGAAATGTTTGTAAGTACCGCAGATGTGATGTGCGCATGATCGTAAGAGGCACATATTCATTTCAATACTGTGCTGGTAATTTCTGCATACGAGTCCGTACAATACCCACCCCCCACCGCAGAGCTTTTGGTTGTTAAGTTTACCCCGCTTGCTTGAAAACACCCTCCTTGCTTTCTCTGTATATAGTGCTTGCCATGTATTCATTTGTTGTGATAACTTGAGGTCGCCGTCAGCCGCCCTCACTGTATTTCAGTATTTTTAATATACCTGTTTATCCTGTTCTTCGTATTCTTTCATTGACAATTTTGAGTAGAATTTTAACATCTAGTGCGCAGTCGCCACCCAGGTTCGAAACCCAGTTGAAGGCAATTAAAGCCTGCCTTGCTGGCCCTGTTACAGTGTCACGACTATATTGACCCCTGGAGTGTCTTTCTTCACTGAGACTGCCCGGAGCACAAGTGGCCTTTTCCACTATAAAGCTAAAGGTGGCGCCCGAGGAAAACCGAGAACAGTGAAAAGCGCCAAGGTTTGATATTAGGGGAGGAAACCCCTTGACAGTATTCTACAATAAAAGAAGAACAAAGACTTAGTTACATGGGTAATGTGATACAATAAGTGCTACTTACATGGAGATGAAAAAATTATTTTGTAGGTTAATGTTATAAAATTGTAACGTAAATAAACTTAACTTGG